>BOPP01000770.1:0-13720 GCA_017312745.1 Gryllus bimaculatus | reverse complement strand
ATCTAATGAGTTCTAGGTTCTTTGCGCATTAGTCTTCTTACATTCCATGTCTCAACATTCAATACTATTATCAATGTTTTTTCTCTGGGATTATTCCTGTTCTCAATTTTGTGAACAGGGAAGCCTGATACCCTGGTGATATCTTTGTTAATTTCCAAAGGCACACATCAGAATGCCTTATGGCCACAAGGCTTATTCTTCCACTTTTGAGGCTTCATCAATTGGTAAACCTACTGTGAACGTTTTATTGTATCCTAGTGTATTTAGTTGCTCACTTATGCTTTTCCCTTTTGTTTCCTTTCTTTCCAGATATGTTAAATTTCCTCTATTCTGAGTTACTTCCCTGTTTTCCTACATAGAGCCATTTAAATCTTAATAATAATAATAATAATAATAATAATAACAACAACAACAACAACAACAACAACAACAACAACAACAAGACAACAGTAAAAATAATATAAATTGAATTTATTTATCACATCAAAATTTTTAAATTCAGTGTACAGAAGTACAATAACAGAGTAATCATTATACATCAAAACCATCAATGTATGAAGCCTAAAATAAACATTTAATTAAATACATTTTATCTCAAACCTATAAACAACACTACACTCATATCAAATTTGTTTGTTAGTTGTACACTCCAAAACATCTCTTAGTGCTTTTTACACTTGCCGGAGAGGAGTGAGTTACTTTCTACTTTTTAGTGTTGTACCATCAATCATCTGGACTGTTTGTCAGGTACTATATACTGAGTGAACCGTACCTACTGATAATTGAGATAAAAAATAAAATAAAACTTGTGAGCCAATTGGCAATCAATAAATTCTCAAATTGTCTACGACAAACAATGCAATAAAATCAAATTTATTTAAGATAAAATAAAAACAAACAAATTTAAGAATGAATATATAATGAAATAATTTAATCAATATAATTAGATAGTAATAAAATAAGTAATATAACAATAAGTAAACAATAATAAAATAAATAGTTGGCAACAATAATTGATAATAATCAAATCAATACAGTAGCAATAGGCAATTGGTAAAAAAGGCAAACATTGCATTCTTAAAAAACATATCTTATGAAAAATCAAAACAATGATAAATACATGGAATAATTAATTAAATATGATAAAATACTAGTAAAAATATATCAAAATAATAAAGAAAACAATTAGCATAATAAGAACTCAGATCAATAAATGAAGAGCAATGTGGCAAAACAAGCCATTTATTAGTTACTCATTTCAACTTACTTCTGTTGCAGTGAAGTTCTATTTTCATGATTTCTTAAATAATAAATTAGTGTTTAATAATTAATCTGCTTTGCCTCCTTTATTTAGTGTCTGAAATACCATTCTTTAATTTTCTTGTAAGTATCCTTTCAGAAATAATTTCTAAATTTCATGAACCAGTGAGTTAAGCAGTTTAGGAATGGCTGTATTGAGCATTCTCTCTCCAAAGTCGTTAAGTCGCAGGTAATTTGAATTTGTATTTCTTTCTAGTTTCATAGTTGTGCCCCCTTGTGCCTCTTATCATTTTTGAAAAATTTTATTTGTAGAATTTGAAATTCATATAATCCTTTAATAGCCATTATTCCATGCAGAGCTTTACTATTTTCGAAGATAATATGATTAGTTATATATTATGTTTTCATTGGGGCTTTAAATGCATTCTTTAAAAAAGTTCGGCATCTTCGAACAATGCAAATTGTGAAAGATCAATTTGTTTTTCTACACAAATGTAATCCTATAAAGACTTGATAAAGAGATAATTTTGTTAATTTTTGAAAATATGAGTGATTTAAAATGTGTAATTTGGTGCAAAAAAGTCGCCCACTCGAATTTACTGTGCTTCTGAGGCATGGAGCTGAAAGCTATCGTATCTCCTATAAAAGAAGATACGTATGAAGAAGGTATATTAAATTTAACTTAAAATATAACAAATACTTCTTTGCCTTCAAAGTAATTTTGAATTACATAATTATGGGTAACGTTCATTTCTAAAGTGTAAGGAATTTACTACTGGTATCCTGCTATTGAAATAGACACTGGTATCATCCAGCGGCTTCTTTGAATTGGTTGGGTTTGGATTTCATATTTTAATATTAACAGAAGATAAATTTGAAAAAAGTTGAGTACATTAATCTTTTACGAAAATTTTATTTATATTACGACAATATGCTGGCTTGGGTAACAATGCAGCATGTATATTTGGAAGTTCATTTGTTAGATAGCGGTCAACAATAGAGTACAGAACGGATGTGAGAATTCTTGTTGAAATTATTTTCTTTGTTGAACATTGACATGCAATTATTATCAGCTTTGTTTTATTTTTATTTATGAATTTTTTATTTACCTTCAAGAACAAGACAAACTGAGTGTAAATGGTACTACTGCGGAGATGGAGGGTCAGTGTAACCAAATATCTCTACACAACTATTTTTCCTGTTATCCCAGCCTGTTGAATTGGAAATTCAAGCTGAGATGAAATGATTAAGCCTCAAACACATCCTTCTTTGGTTTTCTGAGGTTAAAACATTCAAATACCTATTTCAGTTTATGATAAGTTAATTTATTTTTTAGTTACAGGAATTTTAAATTTGTGTATAGTGTTCTAATTTGCCGTACCAACTGGCCCTATTATCCCGAACCAGACAGAAATTAGGGGAACATGTCAAAACAACACAATGTTATAGGTCAGTTTGTTTTTATTTTTTTATTTTTTCAAAATGCTAGATTTTTGTAATGATAAAAAAATACAATAAAGTTTAAATTTTTTTTTTTTTAGTAAGTTTTGTTGTTGAAGTGTTCCTGACATAGGGTTTGCTCAATATTCCTTCCCTTTTCTGCATTGTAAAATGTGTGCTTCTAATTGAAAACAATGAGGCAGAGTTAGCCACTGGCTGCCTCGTAATCGTCGAATAGTGTTCATTGCAAAATGTGGCAAATGTGGTCCATCCGATAACAATATGCAAAATATCTTCGTCATTATGCTGCCAGAGCTAAGAGGAAGATCATTAAACTTTCACTGGTCAGAAGATTAATTTTTCTTTTCTTGATAGCTTGAGTTTTTCCGTTTTGGCCGGCAACTACTGTATCTTTCTTTCTGTTTTTCGCAGGCTTTGGCCATTTTTTGCGGGACTATTTTGCTTTTCAGGGTAAGGTTTAAGCTTTTCATGTGATGAAGAATTGGTTAAAATTACACTCTCTCGTTTTCATGAAGGGGGTTTTTATTGAAGGGTCCGCTGCTTATATCCTGAGGTGACCACATAACCACAGCGTCAGTTATTGAATAAGATGGGAATGAGGTTTGTTTTTTTCTGGCATTCTCCCTTATGTTCAGCATACCATGTGGCATGGCAACCCGTCATCATTGTTTGACTAAACTGCGTAATTCCCAGTTCATTATGCGGCCAGCCATAAACCGGAATTGAGGCAGCTATTTTCCTTTTCTCCATGAAGGTGGGATTCTTTAACAGACCTATCATCATATGTATACTATGTACAAGTTATTTTAATGTCTAGGGAATTTTATTTGTTATTTTAATTTTAGATTGCACGAAAATAATGAAAAAAATATAAAGTGATCTAAAATAATCGCTACCTAGGCGGAAATTTGTTGAATTTGATGGTTAGCGATATTACGAACCACATCTTACGTTAGCTACAATTGCAAATTACATGCACGCTAAAACGTTATTTTTTCACGAGTAATTACACTTCTTGATTTTTATTAAAAGGCACTATTGGTTGATGTTAATAAAGCTTGTGATTTGAAATTCCCTTATCCTTGAAATATATTTTGATTGCGAGAAAGAAAAAGCTTACTAAGAGTCAAAATAAACCCTCAAGGCGTGATTATTGTAGGTTGTTACGGGAAAACTCGTAACATCTATGTTAGTGCTGCTTGTAGCTCTACGCAGAACTACTAAGTTTCAACATAAAGTAACATGATGTGAGCGCATGAAGCGGTGGTAAACATGAATAGGAGTATTAGGCAACAGGTGAGATAAATTGGTACACTTGACCCTGATTCTGTGGAAGTTTTCGTAATCTCTGGGCATTTCTTCCTAGCCTCTTACGTATTTGATTGAAGCTTCTGAATGCAGATGGAAAACGAAACGTTTGGTTCTTAGATTTAGTGAAGACACTTTGGAGAAATTTTGCGTAGGTGTGAAAACGTATAGAGGGCATAGTTATTAGACTTTACTATTACATTAGACGTGTATACGCGTAAGTACATCACTTGAATAAGACAATAATTACATTTTACCTTTCATAATAGTTTTATATCAAGAGACTGCCGAGCAAGCATCATTAGCAGCTGCTCTCCTATTGGTTGAGACAGTATTGTACCTTCCATCAGAAAGTTGGGTCCGAAGGGACAGGGCAGAAACAAGGGTTGGACAATAGGTTGGATATTGTTCTCCCTGCTGGAGTAGAATGTGTGTGAACTACTGCAGTAGCCACAAATTACGAGGAAAAGTTATTTTTGTTTTTTTTTTTTTTTTTTTTTTTTTTTTTAATTTTAATCTTAATGCCTAGGCGAGTAACAGGAAATGCGGCTTCCTACAATTTCTAAGAAGCGCTCACTACATTCTGGAGCCGAATGTGGGATTCCATTAATATAAATTTTTCCAGCTGGGAACGAAGGGATTTTTTCAAGAGGGCATCGTGTAAGGTGTTGATGCGATAGCCCTCCATGCAACCAACAAAAAACCATATCTCATCAATTCCCCCACGTCTCAAACATTGCACGCCGAGCACAATTGTTGAAAACTGTGCTGTTCGTGGAGCAGACCCAGGCCTCTGGCTAAAATATCTGTAACTCTATATTCATATGAGCCTGCACGTTCCAAAGAAAAATATTTTTTCTATTTGGCATTTTCTCGCTCTGCCACATATAAAATCAAAGGCCACATGTCTCAGTGGAATAGCTGCGAGAATAATTTAAATGTTCTGATCGAATATTTTTTTTAGCAAAGACCTTCGAGTTTACCAGAAGAAATCTAATGTGATGGCAGTCCATTGCACAATAGTTTTGGAAAATTTGCTATTTCATAAAAAATTGAGTTGTTCCATTTATTTCTTTCCACTCTCTGAGGGGAAATGTAATGAACTCCTCTCGTAGGGAGGCCAAATGCAGACACTAAGCTCTGAATGACTATGTTATTGTGGGCTTGTGCTACATTGATGAACATCTCAGACTGTTGGGGATATGTTACTGAAGTAATCGAGGCTTCTTATATTTGTTGCAACGTTAATCAGCGGGCAAACGTTGGGTTTGGGCTGTTCTTTAAAGAAAATATCTGCCTTTATTTCATCCCAATATGACTGAACTGGCATGGCGCCTGATAGGTGTCACAGAAAACCTAGATACATAGCAACTCACCACGGCTGACAGTTACATAATGAGCTAAAAATCGAATAGACTTTTAAGGCAATTTGTGGAGACATTTGTTTGGCCTGAATATTGTTTCACAGCAAAGTACCATAAAATATAAAATCGATTAAATCAGCGAAATAATGCAGTTAAAAATGGTAAATAGTAAAAAAAGCCATAATCCGCTAAATCGACGAAAAATTGGTAAAACATGAATTATGCAATTGGTCATGTTCGTTTTGTCAGAACATAAAATAAATTTTTATGGCTTACACGCCATTGTTTCTAAAGTGGAAAAGAAAACTGACATTTTATTAGAAATCCGCCCCTAGTTGTTAGGAAATGAAAATATAACGTGGTACGAGTGTAATCAACTTTTAAGAGAAGAAACGAACAATTGGTGATGTAGTAAAGTTAAGCAATGGAGGAAAGTTTGTTTTGGGAGAGACGCTGGACAGAGTTCGAAATTAGATGGCCGCATGATGATTATGTGGTGTGATTTAAAGGTGAATTACATGTTTCAAAATACGCCAATTAAGTGTTTCTAGGGCTAGAAGTATAGGCGAAACCTTGGGGAAGGGTATTAGTTATAATTAGTCGGTGGTTCAAGAAATACAGAACAAAATATTCGAAGAACGGGAGCAGGTAACAGTTTGTCGATTGAATAGCCATGCAGATCTTTGTGCAATAATATTTTAATTATGTTGACTTTAAGTGTTTTATTTGACAATCGCTCAAACGAGCTGAGGAGAAAAGCAGACAGCACGTTGGATAGTAGAAAGCAGCGGTAGCTAGAATTATTATTCGAAAAGTACCCACCCTGGTTTGGGGCGGGCTATGGGAGCCATACACTGTTTCGGGACGTCACTAGATACATAACAAACAGTGTGTGTGGTTTCCGCTTAGTACAATTGGTCCCTTACTTCCGCTCGTCTTTGCTCCGTGGCCTAATATAATCAATTCATCTTATCGAAAGGAATAAACTCCTGCGCTTCTGCATAAGTGGGCGGCCGGTCCGTTCCGTCCCGGAGTTTTGTTCCGTAATGGTGCTCGCACGACCAGCCAAGCGGCGCCGTGCCGACGACCCATGGGTTTCCTACTTCAATAGCTCAGTAAACTAATCAAAAATGGCGATCGAAGAAAAATAATACCGGAAGTTTTGAAAACTTGGCATGCCTGTTTGTTGTACCTACTGCGTATCATACTAAAAACCTCAAGTTGGTGGTGAGACGGAGCGGGCTATTGTTTTTGAAGGTGCTGTTAACGAAGTTTTTTGGGGCATATAATCCATAACAATCAATTCCACAGGAAGTATGTTGTTGTACAAAATTTAAAGTAGATGCTGTTTTCTACAAAAAATTCTTATCAGATATAATGTTGTAAAATAAGCCATTTAGTGTTAGGCTGGGGATCAAAATGTGAGCAGGGTCTGGTGGGGAGTACTGAGGCCCATAGTGCTCAACCAAAAACCAGGATATACCCCCCTGTATGCAGATTCCCGATTTGGGAGCGACGGTCAGCACAGTCCTATGTCTCTGCCTCCGCGTTGCGGCCCGTGCATACTCTTTGTGGTGAGAATCTCAGAGAGTAACTAATGGAGGAGGTCGGTTAAGGCGAGCTCTGGCGTCTTAAAACGAGAGAGCCTTGGGCTAGGGGAAGAAAAACGAAGGGGAGGGAGCCTCTAAAGCTGGGAGAAAACCTCTCACCGCTAAGGAAAGGGACATCCTGAAATCAAACCGGCCCTCCAGGGTGGGGTTGAGGCAAGGGGTTGGTGATCGATCTCGGAAAAATCCACCACGAATCCAAATCAACATTATTTGAAGACGTTTTTAATTAAGCGATCGTTTAGAAAAATTGTCATCTTCATAAAATGTAGTTTGTAGGAAGACGCCGAAAAAATTTAGATTTTTTTTTTTTAATTTCGAAAATCTGGGTTTTCAAAGCAGAGACACGCACATTGCTCTTAAGGCGCCGGTTTTCACCAACAGCCGAGTAAAGTTGAGGTACGTTACCCGGAGTACGCATTAAACTCAAGATAGTAACTCCTCAAGTAGAATATGGAGCGTTTCACCTTGGCTTTCTGGAGGGTTATTTTACTCTACATGTGAATACTGTCCTATTTACTCTGCAAATCAGCCTGAACACACAATATTTGAGGCGATTCAAAGAGGCTGTGAGCAAGAATGAGCTGGGAACCAATGCGGACAACGCGACCTTTGATAATTCTTATATTCTATATTTCATTTCAGTTCGGAGTTCTTGGCGTTATAATCTGGTGTGGGTGTTAATGGTGGTTTGTGTTAGCATAGTTTTTTTTTTCCAAAATCTTTCTGTATCTTTATTTAGTAATAAATATGCATTTCTTCTTTGAGACGAGTTACTATTTTGTTTAAGCAATGCAGAAAAATCTAATTTGCAGTTCGTTTACCCGATGGCCGCTGCCAAATGAATTTTCTATAACTAGGGAAACGAAATTTTTAGTTTTTCAAATGTTGCCGGATCTCGTGTTTTTCTAATTTTATTTTATATGTTGTTTTTGTTTTTTTTTAAACTTTTATCATCTTTCGACCTGTTTATAGTTAAAATGTTGGAAATGGATTCTGGAAGAAAAACTTGCGCAAATGATCTCCCCATACGTCACAATAACAGTTTTTGACTAAATAAATATTTCTTTAGTACTTGTAGTTCCTGGTTGTTTTAACTTTTTCCCTTTCTTATCGTAATTCGGTACGTACTACCTTTATTTCGTATCACATGGCAAAAAATAACTTAAGAAGTTCTTACTAAGTTTAGCAATGTGTTGAATTGAAGTTAATGCACTGATTTGGTCAAACATAACCTCATGACAAAAATCTCGAATCGTCATAATTAAAACCAATCCATTCTCTCTCGCACCCCTTTGTCTTCGCACCTAGTCGGAAAATATTCCAAATCATTGCTGGATCGTCTTCAAATACTATCATTCGTAATCGTCGAACCGTAAACACTTCGCAGGTACATGCACGTTGAAAACTGAATTTAAATTCTCCGTACTCGCGACGGATTTTCGCGGTGTAAAGTTACTCTCGTGTAAGCGATTTACTGCTCGAGTAAACAATGGTTTTCTCCAGAGTAAACTCTTACTCTTTGGCTTGGTGAAACCAGCCCAAATCTCCTTTAAGACTCAACAAAACTTCATCAAGAAACAAGAGTCGTGAAAAAAAAATCATTTTTACAAAATAAAAAATTGAGAAAAGACGCCAAAAGAAATAATTTTTTGGCAGTTTTTTTTTTTTTTTCCGAATAATCAGAATTTTAACGAAAACGAACTGCACCGATCCCTTTTGACACTAGGGAACAGTCGAACAACGAAGTTTCATAAAAAAAAAGATGGAGCCATTTTTTTGAATTTTGAAAATGTCCGCAAGGGCTTCTTGTTAAGTAGACCCCAAAATTAAAAATATCGGTTCAATTTCAAGGAGCCGCTTGACAATTTTGTAGGAAAATAGGCTGAAATGGTGTAGCCGCTAATCGTTCAGCAAGACGGACGTTTTGCCTCAATCGGATTTTTCGGTATGAAGGACCGCACAAAACATGGTTTCTGGCAGCAAGCCGATGTGTTCGAGGACTTGTTCATAATTTAGCGTCTGCAATTTTAGGTTCACTTTTTCGTTTGCCAGGGCTTCTATAATGAGTTTTTTCGAAAATTCGCAGTTTTTTTCGCGTACTATTAGATACTTTCTCTCTACCGCAGTAGCGAGAAAGTACAAATGTAATTTGGTAATTAAATTAAAGAACTAACTGTTTGAGTACACAATTGTTTATTTGAAAAATATGTCTTCAATGTGTTTAGTTTGCCAAAAATTCAAACTTATAATTCTCGACATAAGAGTTTACCAATCAAATCGGCAGCTTTGCAATGCTTTAATAACTAATATTCACACTATGCTTACCGTTTAAAGAAGAAAAACCTGGGGAAAATAAACATTAATTTTTCTTCTAGAAAAGATGAAAAAGCCTAAGAGTTTCAAATAAAGCAATCAAAAATTTTAAAGACTTTATCTAAAACTCGCAGGGCTTGCAAGTCGAAGCAGAATCGAACAAGGGAATATTTCGTTTTGGCAAAAATGCAATGGATAGTTTAAGGCGCTAGTGCTGTTCATGGACAGAGCATTTAAACAGTTATTGAAGTTTCAGTATTCGAAGTCCGCAAAAACGTATAATTTCCGTTGTAAATCACGTAATCGATTTTCCGCTGCATTTTACATTTTCTAAACTGGGTATATTACTCCGTGTTATACGTACTATAGTGAGGAAGCAACTATAGAAGATGGCAATTTAGATGTATTCGTACTAATATTTTTCTAATTATTTGTCAGGGGCATGTTTTCACGTTTTCTAATTTTTCCCTAGGATTCCTAATAGAGTATAACTTGAACATTAGATTTAATAAAAGGGTAAACATCTGTTCTACTTGTATATAAACTCTTTTCATTATAAAAACGGCTCCAAAGTTTTTAAAGTTTAATTTGAACAATGCTTGAAATAGAACAGTTTGAAAATATTTCAAATACTGTGTTAGTTTAAGATAAATCGAATAAATACAATACACCAAAATTAGGATTTTGTGATGTTTATTGCGTTGGCATATAGACACTGGGAAACCGAACAAAACGGGGATACTTACATTCAAGACCCTTTACTAACTACCTACAAGGAGCAAGATTTCTTATCCACCTGTCCGCGTTATTAGGGGCAACCATAAAATTTCTTGTCGACACACCATTACAATACTTTATACTGCTATAAGCAGTATGGCGAGAAAATAAAACGGCAAAGAACATCGTAAAACAAAGTAAAATAATTTTGTTAAAACGATATGTAGTTTTTTTTTAAAATGCTACTAAATGGGAGTGACAAAAACAAAATAAACAGTATTATATTAGTGTTGAGTCACCCGTCTAAAATATTTGTTGTTTGCAGGTGACCATAGGACTCAACCCTTTCCAGAAAGGCGCAGCTTGGACACTCTAAAGGAGCAACTCATCAAAAATGGAAAGAACGACTTTACCGAAATTTATGAACTATATTCAAAGTAGGACGACCGATATACAAAATGGATGAACGAGTTCCAAGACTCGAAGAACAACTGCCCAAAAGCGGAGGAGGTTCCAGGGCGGATTGTGGCGAAAATGTTCACGGGAGTGGAGGAATCGCTTGGCAGCAGCAAAACTGAGGTATTTTACTGCTAAGGTGGACGAAGTTCTCGTGCAATTCTATCAGAGAGGTCTATCGCTCCAATTCTGAGAGTCAATTCCACCAGCATCGGTCCTCCTCTGCAGCCACTACCTCTTTCGCTCCACCACATCTTCATCACTCAAGACATAACAACTTCCTGGATCTGCACCGGCAGTCTGCAGTGCTTAAAGATCGGCTGCGAAGGAAACGTACCGCACCGTAGTTGGCTCATCCCATCCAGAAGAGGTCCTCACACTCCCAACTTTCCAGAAGCATTCTTTCCGCGCAGCCTCTCCTGCCAGCTCACCGACGTCCTTACTCACCCCACTCCTCTCTCATATACAACTTCCTGCATCTACCTCGTCCGCTGGACGGGTCCTGAATGCTACCAAAGGAAACGTTCCAACCGGCGCTCGCATCAGCCACTCCATGCAGGGCGCCCGCGCGCCTCCTCCAGCCCCTCCACAGACACCCGAACGTCGCTTTTCTGAGGCCGGAGAGAGGGAGATGTGGTTTCAGCACTGCGGCGGTTTCTGGCTGTCGGAGGAAGAGTAAATGCGCGGGGAGCGGAGGCGCGGCATACACCGCGCTGGCAATCTGGCTGCGTGCAACGGCCGACACGGAGGTCGCGAACCTTGCTCATTGCGAACGGAGCGGGGGTGGACAACTGGGCTATAACCGCGTCGCACCCCGCTGGCACTGGCGCGCCAACGGGCACTCGGCGACGGTGGCGCGCCTGGTGGGTCCGCCGGGGCGGCAGTGGAGGCGCGCGACGCCCGGGGCGGGCCACCGCCCGTCGCCTTCGCCGCCCGAGGAGGCCACGCGGCGCGCTGGCGGGGTCGCTCCTGGAGGCAGGCGCGTCGGTGGACACAAAGGACGTCGACGAAGGACGCCCTCTCGCAGCGCGTCAGGCGGGAACTTCTCGCTGCCGGTCGCTCTGGCTGGCGCAGAAGGGGGCTGACGTGAACGCGACAGCCGGAGGGCGAAGACACTCCAACTCATGTATGGTTTAAATACGGAGCCCGAGATAGTGATGTCCTCTTGGAGAACGGAGCAGACGTGAACGCGACTGCGAGGGGAAGACATCCACTCATCTTTGCTTTAAAAAACACGGTAGCCTTCGAGAGAGTGACATCACTCTTTAGAGAAAGGAGCCGATGCTAACGTGATTGCCCAAAGACGGAGACACTGCCTCTGCTTATCGCCACCAAACTCGGTAGAAGCGGCATCGGTAACTTGCCTCTTGGAGAAGGGCGCCCGACGTGAATGCGGCTGGCGCGAGACGCGAGACTTCGCTCCTGAGCGCCACAAGCAGGAAACGCAGAAACTAGTGCATGTCTTGTGGAGAGAGGGGCAAACGTTTGATACAACCGACAATATGGGCGCAAACCCCTCTGCTGATCGCCATGGCATCACGGAAAGATCCTCGATCGTACTTGTCTGTTGGAGAATCGGGCAAACGTGACAAAGCGGATATTAATGGAAACACTCCTTATTGGTGGCAGTGAAAAATCAGAAATGATATCGGGTGCAATTGCTATTGACGAAAGGAGCTTCGCCAACAAATAAAAAACAGCAACAACGAGTCCGCCATTGTTTGTTGCCTCCAGACGGCGGCAACGAGGGTATCCTTGAATATTTTGCTGAAAGCGGTCCAACTAATCCGAGAGGGCGAGATAGGCGCTCCCTGCGAGTGGCTGCTAACGCTGAGGGGTTGTGGATTCTTCGCGGACGCGGCTCGTGACGTGGTGCTGGGGGAAGCAAGGGATAGAGGCGTTAGTTTGCCTTCAGCGGCGGAGCGGACGCCAGGAAGCTCTTTCGCGCGCTGTTACAACCTGGGCGTCAATGGCAATGCTACGACACGAGGATTCTACTGCACTGCCAACGCTGCTTAATGCAGGCCATCGCCTCGTGCGTGCGCTCGGCTGGTGGAGGCCGGTGAATGTGAATGTTTTAATACACAGTTGTTCCGTACTATCTTCCTTTGTTCCGCTTTCTTGTTACACATACACTCCCTCCATTTAGGCTCGCAATGTATGTGGAAAGAGAGTGCGTCGTCGCGGCGTGCTGGAAGGCGCGGTGCCAGTGGAAGCGTTAAGACCAATATAAAATTCCCATTTTCCTTTAAACAAATTTATTTACTCGTAACAGCACTGGCCTCTCGCATTTAGTGCCGCAACGAATGGGCAAAAAGGGAGTGGTGCGTCGGCGCTGCTGGATGGGCGCGCTGACGCCAGCTATAAGAAATGACTATGGCAAACTGCTCTGGCATGGCGCAAGACAAAACAATCATCAAGATGCGTGTTTCGAGATCGAGCGGCGATTGGTCGCAGAGAAAGGATTATAGGCTTTAAGGACACTGTACCACAATTCACTTCACACTCGCTCTTCTTTTTACAAAGAAGAGAAAATGTTCCTCTTAATGATTGAATAAATCTAAAAGCACCTAATTGAAGAAAGGTGGAATTTCCCAAATCTGATAAAAAACAAACAGACAAAATGTATTTGTTTACCACTAAAACAATAATGATTAATTGGTGTAAGAGTTTATTCCAAGTTTCTTTGTCTTATGTCTTTTTCTGTTCACAAACACCTCTTATGCGCATAAAAGAGAAGTGAAGATTATAGTACATATATATATATATATATATTATATTATTATATATATATATATAATGATATATATCAAGTTCATTAATGTTATTAACTTTAATGTAATAATGTTTTGAATCTGCGATTATTGGATCATTGCAGCTCAAGTGGTGAACCCCCCCCCTTTCCCCCCCGTACCGAACTAACATACCCGCCTTACGCAGTGCCTAAAGTGGGATTTTAATTTGATTTAGAAACTACTGAGAAGTCATATTTAGATAAATGCTTAAGCGGACGCCGGAAGACGTTCTGCCACCTTCATTTCCTTTTCTTCCCCTCTCCTCCCGCCTCTCCTCTCCCTCTCCCCTCCTCCCCTCTCCCTCTCCTCCTCCGCTCTCCTCTCCCCTCCCTCTCACTCCTACCCCCTCCCTCCTCCTCCCCTCCCCCCTCCCCCCTAATTACATGCTTTCTGTGCATATGGTAAATCCGACCGAACTAACTTGACGCCGCTATTT
>BOPP01000769.1:0-13743 GCA_017312745.1 Gryllus bimaculatus | reverse complement strand
GGTCTGCAATGGAATTGGTACCTCCGTCTGAAGTGCAGAACGAGTCCACTGTTTGTCTTTCCAGTGATGCAGAAACGAAGAAAAGTGAAGGGTTCCTGAGGCTTTTCCGAAAGTACTTAATGAAAACTGTGAGTGTAGTAAAGCCAGAGCTTGTTTTAAGTAGATATATCCCAGTGAACCTAAAAAAATCATTAACACAATCATAAACATATTTTGTACAAACCTGAAACATGATTTGAACACAGAATTTGTGGGCCACAGACACCGGAACATTAGTCGACGGGCAACGTCTATCTTCTGTGGTCAACAACAGAATCTGACGTGGAAAAATGTACTCAGACCATTAGATTGCAAAAGAAAATTATTCGAATAATGAAAAAATGCCATCCGCGTGATCCCTGCAAACTTCCCTTCATTGAGCTTGGAATCTTACCACTGCTTTGCCTATCTATTGACGAATCTGTAATATTTGTCAAAACTGACGTACTTAACGATGGGAACATATTTTCATGCAAAACTGATATAATTACAACACAAGTCGTAGAAATCACATTCATCAAGTGTCAGTATCAACAGCTCACTATCAGAAATCCACGTACAATACATATACTTTACTTTTCAACGCAATGAGGGATGACATTGAACAGTTGAAGTCGCCTCACAAATATAAGTTAAAAGTAAACTCTTTTCTGCTGCATAACTGTTTCTATACAATTAGAAACTGTACTGATCATCAAAAAGAAAACAATATTTATTTTAACAAAACAGTGATATATTATGAATTAGTTTACATTTTTATTGTATATTTGTTTTAAAAAGATTCAATATTTTTGTAACAAATAATGTACTTCAGCTTCCGGGTCAATGACTCCCATTTCGATCAGGTTTTTGTCCTGTTTCCCTGATCCATTGAGCAAATGCTATGATGGCCCCTTGTTTTGTTTCTGGACGTAAACGTAGCTTTACTATGCGTACGTTTTGTTGAACTCTCCGTTTACTTGTAATGGTAGGAGTTGTACGAGCGATTTACTATTTTGTTAGCAATGCAGAAAAATCATACCTGCAATTTGTTTACCGATGCAAATAAGTTTTCAATAACTCGGGAACAAAAATGTCTATATTATTCAAATATAGCTAAACTAGCGCTTTTTTTAAATTTATTTTTATTTATTTTAAACTTTACTCATCTTTCAAGTATTTATAGTTAAAATGATGGGAAGCGATTCTGGAACTCAAGAAAATGTGCGTAGATGATCTTCTCCCCCATACGTCACGTACAGTTTTACTGTATTTTTTTACTAAATAAATCTAATCTACTCGTAATGTTATCAACACACGTCAAGTCACACTTTTACACATTGAAAACGGTTCGAAATAAATATTATCATAATCGTAGCGACGATGCTAAGGTGCTGCTTTATAATAAAATGAAATGTATGAAACATTTAGTTCATGTGCTCTTTTATCGGTTATGAAAAGTGACAACGAATTTCAAATCCCTATTTTGTTAGCGTAGAAGTGACTCCTTCCATATATTTTTTTAACTTTAGACTTTTAAGATATTTATTTTAGAAAATTGTATTAATTCGAGGGAGATATTACCTACATTAAACTTTAATAATCGTTCGAAAACAATCCAAAATATTCACAACAACACCGTTCCAAAAATGTTCGTGTGGTAGAACTTTCAGCACTATGTTCACCAGAATTTGCAATAATACTTTACAACCGAATGACAGATGCCATGAAACAGTTGACGTCGGCTCACAAATTTAAGTGAAAAGTAAAATATTTTCTGCTGCATAACTGTTTCTATACAATTAGAGAGTATACTGATAATCAAAAAGAAAAATAATATTTATTTAACAAAACAGTGATATATTATGAATTAGTTTAAATTTATATTGTATAAATGTTTTAAAAATACGTTGTATAAAATAATGTACTTCAGGTTCCGGCTCAATGCCCCCATCTCGATCACGTTTTTATCCAGTTTCCCTGATCCATTGACCAAATGCTGAGATGGCCCTTGTTTTGCTTCTAGACGTAAATGTATCTTCACTATGCGCACGTTTTTTGGAAATCTCCTTTTGCTTGTAATGGTACGAGTAGAGGTAAGAGCTAGTTAGTATTTTGTTAGCAATGCAGAAAAATCATACTTGCAATTTGTTATCGATGAAAATACGTTTTCTATAACTAGGAGACGAAAATGTCTATTTTGTTTTCAAATATTGATAATCTTGCGATTTTAAAAATTTGTTTTATTTATTTATGTAAAACTTTTACTCATCTTTCAACAATTTATAGTTAAAATGACGAGAAGGGATTCTGGAACTCAAGAAACGTGCGCAGATAATCTCCATACGTCACTTACAGCTTTTACTATTTTTTTCTAAATAAATCTAAATCTAAATCTAGATATTCGGACTTGCCACACAATCTTGCCAGCTGTCATCACCCAAAATACATTTTTTTTAAATTTTCTTAATTTTTCGGTTTTCTAATGGTAGAACGGAAATATTATTTTAAGACTATTAAATAATAGGAAAACCTCGTCCTAATTGGGAATTTTCATTGAAACATTTGGAGCCGTTTTTAAGACAATGGTGTTTAAGCGTTACTGTGAATGCAAATTTTGAACCCCTTTCCCCAGAAAACTATTGTTTTCAAAAAAACTTTATAGTAAAAACATTTCAAGTACTTCCAGTCACAAATGCAATAGTGTTTACAAAGCGCTCGAAATCTGCATATTAATGGCGTGAGAGACATTAAAAAAAACATTTCTATGGTTTTTGAAACACAAAAGAATGCCATAAAATGAACTTTATGTCATATTAAACAGTACAATTAGCACTATCTGTAGAAAATGATTAAAAAAATTTAGAGCCATTTTTGAGAAAAAGGTGTTTGAGTGATTCTAAAAACGGGGAATATTTAACCCTCTTCACAGAAAACTATTGAGTTTTCGAGAAACAATTTGATATTATTTAAAGCACATGCACTTATAAATTCAATAATTTGAACAAATTGCTGTTAATGTAAGTATTAACGATGTGAGAGACAAGTCAAAAAAATTAAATTTTGGAATTTTCAACAAACAAAAGATATAAGCCACAGAGTAATTATGTCATCTTATAGAGTGCATTTACTCTCTTACTTGGAATATCACTACCCAACGTTTAAAGAAAAAATTTGGAGCCGGTTTTTGAGAAAATCTAGTTTTAAAAAATTGTAAATATTGCACAGAATAATGTTCGGAAACTACTAAAATTGTAAAATAAATGTGCCTGACCTTAATGAAAGAACTCACTAAGAGATCAAATTTTATTTGAAGGAAAAATCTCTCTCTCACTTGCACTATAACTACCAGAAGTTTAAAGAATAAATTTGGAGCCGTTTTTGAGAAATCCTAGTTTGTTTTTTTAAAAATTGAAAATATTGCACGCATTAATGCTCGGAAACTACTAAAATTTTTGAAACAAATGTGCTTGACCTTAATGAAAAAACTCACTAAGAGAAACAAATATTTGAAGGAAAAATCTCTAACTTTAATTTTGTACTTGTAGGACGACGCTGGATATAATTCAAACTTTTCAAATTTTCGAAAATTGAGAGTCAAAATCCAATCTGTATCATCTACTTAAGTGTATTTTACTATATTCTTACAAAAAAGTTTAAACAATTGGAGCCATTTGTGAGGAAAGTTTGACAATGTCCGTAGTGCTTTGTGTAAAGTACCCCCAATATTTAATGTATTTGTGACAAAATCTCAAAAGTTCTCAAAATCTCGAGCCAGATCGACATGTTTGTTTTTATTTGGAAAAAAATCCTTCTTTGGTCGCTAGTGGTAGTCGTAGATGGACCGACGGAAGTTTTAAAAAACGTTTTCGGTAACAAGGGACCGCAAAACATGCATTTCCGTTGAAAACTCGAAATCGATTTTCCGCAGCTTTACATGACTTTCCCTATTCTACTACACATACGTGTACGGAGTACCGGGAAACTTTTTGAAATATTCTTGGTTTTCCTAAGGGTAGAACAGACACATATTTTTAGGAATACTAAACAACAACAGTAAAACCTTGTCCTTAATGACAATTTTCTTTGAAAAATGTAGAGCGGTTTTTAAGAAAATAGCTCTTAAGCACTACAGTATATTCGAAACTTGAAGCACTTTTTCACAGAAAATTTTTGAGTTTTCGAAAAACAATTGAAGTAATTTGAAGTACATCAACCCACAAATACAATAGCGTTTAAGAATTGCTAGAAATATGCATATTACCGGCGTGAGAGATCTCTCAAAAGATTACATTTGTGTAATTTAAAAAAAACTCGAAGTGAACTTGAGGTCAAATTAAAGAGTGTAATTAGCACTATCAGTTCAAAATGTTTCAAAAATAAATTTGGAGCGATTTTTGAGAAAAAAACATGAGCGTTTCTAAAAGTTTGGATATGAGTTCTCTAAAAACTGCATATGACATTTTTTAAAGCACATGCACTCATCAATATATTAATGTGAACAAATTACCGCTAATGTAAATATCAACATCGTGAGAGACAAGTCAAAAAATTACATTTTTGTAATTTTTGAAAAACAAAAGAATAGAACAATATGGTGTTTCTATCATCTTAAAGAGTACATTTAGCATAATCCTATCAAAGTTTAAAGAAAAGGTTCTTTCTTATTAGTATTAATTTTTATTATTAGTATTGATATAAGTTGCTTATGTATTGTTATACAGTTCTGACAATAATAGTTTCTCATGACAAACACAATCTTGATTCAATTTTTGTTCTAGTATGTGCCTCATGCCAATTACATTCTGGATTTGAATGCTGATCCTTATTATATTGTGAATTGTTGTGAGTCGTGAATGCAATGCTTGATTCTAGCTCAGTTATTAGGACATCTGCCCAGTTATCAGAAGGTCCCGGGCTTGGCTCCTGGTGCAACCATATATTTGCACTTTGACAATCCATTTTCAGAATTAAATTGTAGCGCATAAGCATTGATGGAATTCCACTATTTGTTAATCATTGTTTTAAAGGTGAATGTACTTTCACAGTGGATCTCATTACAAAAAAGCCAGGCTCTGCACTGTGCATGTGTGAGATTAGCATGGATAAATAAAATAATTTTGTCAAATATTTATTGACTAATGAAAAACATTTTTAGGTTGCAACTAGTAAAAGCGGTTCTTTGAAGGCATGCAGAGCATGCTAAAAGCTCAATTTTTTGCACTACTACTTAAAGTGGGACAATGCTCAAAGGTTCTGATAAAACTTTGAAAGCAACAAAGAAAACAAAATACGTTCATGTGACCTAATCAGATAATATTGATCTTAATGTAACAGTACATAATTATGTAATTCGTTCTCTTAATGGCTTAAGTAATTCGCAAAATAGAATGGCACTTTTACCCCTTGTATCATAACTATTTCTTTTACCTGGGCAAATGTGTGGTAGTATTTTCATTTGTTTCTTTTCAATTCTGTTCTTATTGTTTATTCATAATGCTTGTAATAATGTAGTATTCCAAAGTATTAATTTGGCATATCTACTAGCAAATACTAAAGTTGCAATTACGCTGGTGTACTGTTTATTACTTTCTGTAATTCAAAATTGTTATTACTAATGAAATTACGAAATTGTATAATATAAATATGTTCAATAAATACGAGATTTTACTAACCTATTTGACTTTTTTTCTTCCATAAAATCCTTATAATTATTATTGTGAATTTTTTAATAAATTAAGGCGTGGTAAGTATGAGAGTGAAATTTTTAAAGTTCCCGTGTCGCTGGTTTATTTCAAATTTACCGGTTACTTCTTCGCTATTGGCTGTCCGTTTACCCAATAGAAGTTATACAGAACAATGTGGCGGCACCGGAAGTTGGGCAAATAAGGCTTTTCCTTTTAACATTGAGTGCCATCTCTGATATATACTCTTTGCGAAGCAGCGCGCAAGCCACACGATGGCGCGCTCCGTGTGTAATTAACGTACATTAAAGTTTTACTGTCCAACCTTGGGATGTTCCCAGTTGGTAGTGCAATTTCCAAGTATACCGTCTGTGTAGTATAGGTCATCTGTATCAGACCATTTGGACATTCAGTTCTAGTGCAATCTCGGGTTGTTCCCGGTTAGCACGCGTAAAGTAGCATCTGCTGTCCACATATGCTATCTGTGTAATGTACGTTATTTGCAATAGATCACCCGAATCGGGAAATTTAGTAGTACTGTGCTCCAGCTATCACGTACTGTGATATTATAACTGTGCTATGAATTCAAGTGCTTAAGTGCCGTGATTATTAATGATTATTAATGATTATTATGCAGTTGTGCAAGAACCTTTCTGTCAATCCAGAATTCCTACATAAATCCTCCCTGAGCTATCAGTTTCGGGACTTCTGTGCTACGCCTATCTTATCAATACAGTCCACTGAAAATATCCAGAATTAGGTGCAGTAGCCGGAGGTCTCGCTCATTTTTTGAAAATTTTAGTAGTTTTCGCGCAACATTGCGTGCAATATGTGCAATTCTAAAAAATTGCAAAAACAAGATTTTCTTAAAAACGGCTCTAATTGTTTTCTTTAAACATTTGGCCGGGGTAGAGCTAATTGTACAATATGTGATGACGTAAACGCCATGTTTCTCTATTCTTCTCTTTGTTGTAAATTACAAAAAAAATAATTTTTTGACTTGTCTCTCATATTGTTTATATTTACATTAGCGGAGATTTGTTCACAATATTATATTTATGAGACCATACAGGTCTCATATCACATATCACATAGTTTCTCGAAAACAACATTAGGAGCGGTTATTAAGAATATTTGGTTTGTAAATTTCAATTGCAAAACACGAAAAAACTCGTTTTTTCTAAAAATTGTCCTTAGTCTTCTTTAAAGAGCTAATTTTGTACACCACACTTTGTTTGAGACAAAAATCTCTATCTCCAATTTTGATTTTTTTTTTTTTTTTTTTTTTCCATTTGCGAATCATCGTTGGTGTCAATAACAAACCATTTGAGACCTCTCAAAAGTCCTTGGCACTATTCAACAACAACATTTAATAAAAAAATTGAAGCTATTTCATTGATAATTTTGAAAATATCTCAGGAATGTCATGTTAAGTACCCCCCAAAATTAAAATACCGGTTTAGAAATCCAGGCTCCGAGACATCTGCTAGAACGATTTGTGAATACCATTTTTGGAGAAAATCGGCTGAACGGCTTATACGCTAGCGTTGTGCTCAGACGGACAAACAGCCAGGAAGAAATACATGTTTTGCCGTCAATCAATTTTTCTATATCAAGGACCCACCAAAAAAATGGATTCTGTTTACACATGCTAGAGGATTTTCTACGCTACATTTAGCAATCTACTTCTTCCTTACCAGGGCACGAAAATAAGAGTTTTTATGTCCAAATTAAAAATATAAAAATATCTTGGGAAGAGAAATTTAAATAAAAAAGTCTTTTGTAACGGTACTCAGTATATATTTTACAAAATGATGTAATTTAATAACGAATAATGTCAAAATAAAATCTCCCGGAAATAATTTATTTAATAAAGTGTGTTTTCTATATCATGTAAACAGAAAGAGGTTGTAATCATCTTGCAGAAACAAGACAGTAAACAATAACGGTTAAGAGCTATTGCGCATACTTGCCTTAATGCCAAAGGAGATACTGCTGCTTTATTGGCTGATGAACATTGCATAGCTATTCGAAACCAATGACTTTGCCCCGTGTTCTTGAAAGGATTCCAGTCCAAAGCGACGTAGTGTGCGTAGGGGTCCTTAAGCCTCAGCTGCGCCAATGACTGACAAAAGCGTTTCACTTGCTCTATGCCCTTGGGCAATGCCACAACGTACAGCCCTCCGGCCCTTAGCCTCACCCCCTGGATGGCGGATGGCGGCTCACCCCGCGTCACCAGCGCCCACGCCCGCTGGTCACCCTGCAGCAGGGCCTGCGCCGCCCCCACCGCCGCCACGCCCTCCCAGTCGAACGCGTGCAACACCACCTGCACAACACACACAGCGCTTCAACAGACAACCACAACCTCTCACTCGAGGGAGATATATTTGTGTTTTAACTGGATGGCCCCCTGCTCCCCCTGCAACAGGTCCTGCGCTCCCCCACCGCCGCCACGCCCTCCCAGTCGAACGCGTGCAACACCACCTGCACAGCACACACAACGCTTCAACAGACAACCACAACCGCTCACCCGAGGGAGAAATATTGTGTTTTAACTGGATGGCCCCCTGCTCCCTCTGCAGCAGGGCCTGCGCCGCCCCCATCGCCGCCACGCCCTCTCAGTCGCACGCATGAAGAACCGCCTGCACAACACACAGAGTACTTCAATAGACAAGTATACTGACAATCCGAGTGGTGACACTATGGTGTAAAACCATGAATATGAGACGATCCCCTTAAAGTGAGCCTTCGTCCGACACACACGGCTCACACACACGTCTTTCTCAATTATCTATGTAGCAGAACGCGTAATCTGAAGAATTGATTTTAAAAAATTAAAATATTTTTTAATTATTTATTTATATGTTTACAGAAATTATAATTTCATCACAGAAATATACATTTTTCCTGGCTTAATTTAGATGTGAGTATATTTTTCTTATAATAAGATTTCCACACAAATGATAAATAAATGTTAATAGTTCAAAAATGATAATGAAAGTGCGGATGATCAGGTGAGGCCTCACCTAGGTGTGGGTGTGTTGATAAGTTCTATGCTATAGATGATTGAGCGATGACCGGGTGATGGCTCACCTTGGGGTGAGCGTTTTGTGAGGTTCTGTATAGATGATTGGCGCATGATCGGGTGAGGCCTCACTTAGGTGTGGGTGTGTTGAAAAGTTTTATGCTACAGATGGTTGAGCGATGACCGGGTGATGGCTCACCTTGGGGTGAGCGTCTTCGCCGCGCAGGCAGGAGCGCAGCTGGCGCAGGGCGGAGGCGACGAGGGCGCTCTGAGCGCGGAAGGCGGGCGCGTCGCCCAGCAGCGGGTGGGCGAGTGCGTGGACTGGGGCGACGACAAGTACTGGCTGCCACAACGCCCAGGCCCATAGCAGCGCCCGCCATCGCGCCCCATCTCCTCTGCCGCAGAAGAGAACGCTTTTATTTAGAGTGAACTCGGACTATATGAACATCCGGTTATATTTTTGACTCACAATATTAGAGATTCGTAAATTCAATACTTCGAAAATAAGCTAAATTCTCGTCGATGAAAGCTTCTGTTTTCAAAGCAGCTCTGTAAAAAATACAAATATTTGTTTAAAAGTGAAGGTCACTTTTCCACTATCAAGTTCATATAGTGACTACTGGGGGTAACATAAGAGGTAATGGTAACAGTATTCGGACACACACAATCATCTATGCCCAAATTCAATAGATTTCTACTGTGTCAAGATGTAGTATTACAGCCTTAGGCAGTGTTTCTTACTATTAACGTCTTCTAATAGGATGGTTGTATTATTAGTAACGAATATTTGTTTATATGCCTTTATCGGAAACGTTCTATTGGGGGGCTTAAAAGCTACTATTATATTTACTGTTTTATTGTTGATATTTGTTTTAATCCCTACTGTTTCAAGTTTTGCGGAAAATGATGTCGGAATTTGTTCATATTTAACTTTTTTTATATAAATATTGCCACTCCGCCTGAGGCTGTTAGAGGTCCTTGTATTGTTGCGGTAAGAGTTGTAACCTGGAATATACCTGTGGCCTGCAATTTAATGTGTGGCCCATTTTAAGTGAATTTACATATTTTTGATAATACTTGCCTCTGTAATTAGCTGCGTGAAATTCTTTTCAATTAACGCACTGAGGACGTGCGTCTTTTGATTTTCTACATTCGGAAGAGTGATGGTTCCCTACGCATTTAACACACGTGGATTCGAAATCACATCTTCTGAATGGGCATATCGTTTACATTTTTTACACATTATTATTCTGGAATTTAACCTTGGTGGCACTCAGTCTCATTTTCGGAGAACTCTTTGTATTTTACAAAATTGCAACAGGTTAATATTTGAAAACTATAAAATTGAAGATACAAGATCTTTGCTTCAAAAAAATCTGTTTTAAAAAAAGATCTTTAAAAAAAGTTAAATAACTGCTTTTTTAAGAAAGAGAGAAGTTTTCACTCAATTTCTGGTTGAAATTAATGCACATTTTAAAATTAACTTTTTCTAAAACTGATCTTATTTTTTTTCGTTATATTTGTTTCCATGAATTAAACAAGGGACACTAAGAAATTAGAGTAGGTCTCACTTTCGTTTATCTCCTTGAATTTTATAAAATTAAGTATTGGAAATATTGTATTGAGACAATTACATTTTTAAGCGTCAGTTGGCCCGAGTTCCGAACGTACAGCGTTTCAATAACGTAAAGGTAAGGCCCACGGGGATTAACTCTTGAGTTAATCTAGAGGGCCGGGCCGGAAGTCTCGGTGTGGATTAAACTTTTTGCTGGTTGAAAACACTTTCCCAGGTTTATTTAGGTTTATTAATTATGTGCATAAATTAGAGCTAATGCTATAGCTTGACAAGTTAGAGAATACCCTGGGCCGTGCTTGCGCGGAAAATGGCGGAGGGGAAGAGAGAACTTAAACTTCTTACAGTCCGATCTGCTATCGGCGTCAAGGTCACTAACTTGTGAATTTTGCGAGGCAGTACAACCATGAGTACATACGCCACTTCCTTGGTCTCCTTGTGCAGAAACAGTTGGCCCTGGTTGAGATAGTAGCGAAGGCTGGTCATGAGTTGCTACTTGTTGCTTGAGTTGCAGTTGTATTTGCAACTGCTGAATCTGCTGTTAATATAGCTGCGGTATTTGTTGGAGTTATTGTTGTAAATGAGCTATCATGTTAATATCTGGCTGAGTGTTCACACGATCATTTTCACTAACTACTTTGTTTAAAGTGCCCATTGCACTTCTAATAAGTTGCCCCGTTAAGGGGCCTGAGTTTAAAGACGTTCACAAAAACTCTGAACTTAACTGATGTAATAAAGTCACAAAACAATATTTTAAATAAACGTATCCTGTTACGGGCTCCGGTCTGACAATCATCACCTGAACGCTTATCTTGATTTGCCAGTGACAGGAGAATGTCGCGATGTGACATGTCGAAATGTGCCCTCATATTTTTTTCATTGAATTTACATGCCCCACGATGTACATTTTGGCTGCCGATACATACTGCCAATTACTTTTAAAATTTCTAAATTTGCCAACATTTGCGAAGTATGTTTCGTTTCTACAGAGAACTTGGAGAGCCCTCGCAAGCCGAGCGGCGAGCGCGCTGGCGCCGAGGTTGCCGCTGTAGAGGGTCGTTTCCTCAAGGTCAAATGACATGCGGTGGGTCAAATGACATGCCATTCCCAGTACACTCAATGCTTTTCATATTGTAAAAGTCCAATTTATTTGAGATATTTTATTTCCTTACCAATGAATACTTGGTTACTTTTTCCATTATGAATATCGTCCATATACATTTTTATTGAATATTGAAAACGAATAACATATAACTATTGTATCACTTTATATTTAAATTATGTAAGGAAGAGATTTAAAAGTTGTTTTGAGAATCAAATTCACATGTCATGGCCTCATTTTGGTTTGGTTCCCGAAAATTACCATTGTTTAATTTGTGCCTATGTGTATCGATTAATCAGTTTTCTCATTCCAAAATTCTGAAAGAATTTCTACTTTACCGCACTGTCCCAGTTTGCTCCGTTCTTTCGCTTGTGATTACACAACTGACCTGTTTTGCAGTAGACGCAGACAAGAGCTCTCAAGTTCGTGAGGAAAAAACGCCAGGTGAGGTAGCTCATGTTGGAGGGATAATAAGCGGTTGCGGCAAGGATTATCACGATGAAATGTATTCTTACAAAAAATAATAAGAGATAAAACAAAAATTCGGAAAAACTTGTATTGGTAGTTTAGACTATGTATAGTTAATGTTAGTGTTATTAGTTTTATTATCATATGCTAGGAGGGGTTGAAAACACTTTTGCAGGTTTATTTAGGTTTATTAATTCTGTGCAGAAATTAGAGCTAATGCTATAGCTCGACAACTTAGAGAAAACCCTGGGCCGTGCTTGGGCGGAAAATGGCGGAGGGGAAGGAAGGTCCCTCCCCTCGCGGCCCGAAGTGCCCGCTGCTGCCTCGGCCTGGGCGGCCGGAGGCAAGGCGAACCACCACAGGGAAAACCACTGAAACGTCATTCGCGTCCTGACCATCGAACCGTGCACATCGCAGGGCGATCGTAAAAGTCGGAACGCTAGCGTCGGTACGGGCCCACCCCATACCGACAAAACACTTTATATTTCAAGTGCTTCTTGTAATAAGTGCAATAAGTGAAATATAGTGTTAATTCAGTGCATCGAATAACTTTCACCAATGACATGCGATGCGAATCAATCAACAGCCAACGTAGTCAGCAATGCTCTTTACGAGCTACACAACTCCAGCGATATTCCGCAAACCAACTTGATCAATTTACCTTCCACACACAGAGAAAGTGCTACGAACGAGGATTCAGCCATGGAATCTTCTACATCAGAAACTTCACGTTATCAAGCCCCATCGCAAGGTACAACGCTTGTAACCTTAGGCAGCATGAGGTAGAAGCCAGTGTCAACCAAAGAAAAAGGTAGGCGAGGACGCTTCCAACAGCGATAACAATAAACACAGTGCAAGTGACAGTGACTATGTTAAAGGTTCTACACCATATTTAGCCAGTGCACCACCCACAGACGGTTACGATGTTCCACTAGGCTCCGTAGTACAAAACTTCAACTACAGAAATTCAAATATAGACTTGTAATCTTCATGCAATGTCCCAGTATGTAACAGATTTACGGAATTAGCCTCCAAGGAAACCAATTCGCTTCCCCTAGATAATAGCTCTAAAGTATGATCAATCTTCACAGTCACATGCACTCAATTTTTATTGCCGAGATAACTAACATCAACACATTCGTTAATGAAATGAAAATTAACGTATCAAAATACTTCATAGCTGAACAAAAAACAACAAACTGAAAATAAATACCGGCTCAGCTAAAGATTTCCATAAAATCATAAAATACTTAATTAACCGAAATAGAAAATTCCACTCCTACAAAGACCCTGCAAACAAAAACATTTTGGTAGTATTCTAATATGTCCACCTCTCCATAACTGACAGTAAAATCATGCAAGACTTAAAACAAAGACACCCACCATTGTTAAAATCACACGTCTTTAGAAGGACAGCCATCCAATTTCTGTAATAGCAGCCGAGTTCAACGGCAATGAACCACTGAAAACAATACTCAACATTAATCAAATCTGCACCCTCAGTCACCACCTAAAAAAGAAAAGTCCAAAAGGTATACTACAGTGCTATAGATGTTTGGACTTTGGACACTCTAGAAACAATTGCAATCACAAAATTAACTTACAATATGTTCCGGTAATCACTATACTGTAACTTGTCCTAAAAGTAAAGCAAACCCCACCTGTATTCTATGCAAAGGCAATCCCCGTGCAGATGTAAAAAATGAGAACTGTTTATACTTTAAGGATATTGTTGAAAATAAAATCACCCTTACCCAATAACACAAGAAATTCATTCCAAAGAACACCACCATCATTCCTTAAATACCAACAAGAACAATTTCCATCACTACCCTCTACCCCGCCAATCCGAAACTTCACTAGGAACAACCCT
>BOPP01000768.1:0-13758 GCA_017312745.1 Gryllus bimaculatus | reverse complement strand
CCCCCCCGCCTTGTCCGCCGCTGCGCAAAGGCTCAGAGAAGGAGGAGGGAGGTTAAGGAGAATGAGGTCGGGGAAGGGGGATGAAGGGAGAAAGAAAGGGGTAGAGATGATGGAGGAAGGAGGACATTGAGTTGGAAAGGAATAAAGTAGTGCGAGACAAAGAGGTGGGAGGGAGAGGTGAAGGAGGTGGGAGCGAAAGGACAATGAGGTAGGTGGGAAGGGAAGAAATGCCTGTAGAACCTGGTTGGGATCTGTGGAAAAGAGAGGTTGGAGCGGTAGGGAAACAAAGAGCAAAAGCTATGGGGAAAAATTGTGAAGAGAAGAGGACAGATTTGTTGCGATGATGAAACATAATTATTATGATTGTGGTGTTTTAAGAAATTTAATTTACTCGTATCATTCGCAATGAAAAATTGAGTTGTGAAGTCAGAGAAATATTTTTGTAGAAAACAATAATAATTATGATAATAATAATGATGATAATAATAATGATGATAATATTAATAATAATAACAATAGTATTATTTATAGTGGTAGTCGCTGCTACATTACTGTGATCACCGCGATCAACATATATTTTAGTGGATTTGCAAAGTATAACTAATGAGTAAGGAGTACCTCCATGATTAAGGAGGAATCATTTGAAAGAAAAATTCAAATATACCAGATAATCGAAATACAGTTTTATTGATCAAAATATTGAAACGTTGAATACTAAATACGCAAACAAAAATCCATAATACTCGAACAATACTTCAGTGAATATTCACTTATTCACATCAATTAAGTATAACAATGCTATTTACGTTTCTATTTCATTATGAAACTAATCATGGAAAATAAATCCCGTAAAATACTCACGAATGGGTTTTCAAGTACGAGAAAACTACTCAATAACTGAAAAAATACTACATGAACTAGTGTAAGTAATTACTTTCATAAAAAAATGAATGAAGGAAATGTCCAATCTTCAATGAAATTAACTTAAACAGGTCAAAAGACTAAAACTTAGGCATTTCTTGAAATAAAGATGTTCCGACTCCTAAATTATGCTGTAGTATATTAAAAAAACTGGATAGAGAAAATGGTGCGTTTAAACATTCATTTGAAAAAGATAATGACATAGTCAAGTTTTTAGGGCTTCTAGACGTTTCTTGACTTCCAATTAAATAATTCTCAGTTATTGGTTTCTGTGACGTCATGGATACTCACGCGACACAGACCAGAGCTTTCGTATAACAATATATTTTATTAACAAAGAAAAACAAAACAAATACATACACTTTAATAATTTACCAAATCTAGCTTTCTGAATAGACTACTACCTGATCGCGGGAGCGATCAAACCGATTGAGATGGGTTTTTGATTGTGGCATTCGCACTCTACTTTTGAAGCGCGCACAAAGCTAAGCTTCCGTGACGGATGTCACGGCTGGGACACAAGTCCGTTTGCGCACCAACGGCTGATTTGCCTCGATCGCAGGAGCGATCTTTCGGATTGAGAATCGGCGTGAATGTGGCACTCAACCATCTTCACTCGAGCACGCAACAGCAAATCGCTGCCCGTGACGCAGTCACCAAGGACATAAAGTCGGCAGGCTTGTCAACTAATGATCCAGTCGGGCCTGGCTCGCATATGACCGTCTTGGGCAAAGTTTGTGCATCACGCACGAGGTTCCACGTCACTAGAACCTGCTATGGCTCCGTACACGCTGTTATATAGGCGAGGCCCAACGTGACCTCCTACGTCACGCCACGCCCTCGCTTGTTTTAACAGTGGAAAAGCTGCTATAAGCCGGAAGATCACAAAGCCTATGTGTCTCCCGTCTCGGTTCTTTCCCTTTACGGAAAACCTAACTTCCTGGTGGCGAGCACTAATCCGCAACCAAGGTCCCAAATAGATTTGCCATGGGCACGTCTGGTAATACGTTCAGTTTCACTATAGTTCGGAAGTTAAGCAAATTACTTTGTATTCATTGTTAAGATTTTTAACAAATAGGCAGCACGTAATTGTACTTCCTGAATGTTGTATACATTCTAGTTATCGTTTTTTGGCTATTATAGTCTTGAGACGATTTGTCGCATTTTGGCCTTTTCTGCTTTTCGTTTTTCTTTGCCCTTTCTCATTCCTGGGACAATATTATCAAGGTGGGAAACATACTTGCATTCTGGACAACATGAAAGGGTCGTGTATAGTTTTCTGTGGTCGCGCAGCTTTGAGTGTCAGGTTGGCATCGATTAAAAGGATAAAAGGAAAATATATAGTAAATATGTGTGATATGTTTCATTGATGCTTACAGACTTTTTCGCTCCCGAGAAATCTCTTATACGTTTTGGTGTATGGCTTCGAATACGCTTTTAGGGCAGAACTGTCTCTATTATTTAGAGCCTTTTCAGTTCTTTTTTGTTCTCTTTCCTTCATCTACTAACATATTGCGAAGAAAAAATTTTTCAACCGATTCCTTTCAAGATTAAAAGGGAGTCCCAATAGCATTTTGTAGACGACAGGCGATGAGAGTAAAATAAATTCATAGTTGTGATATCAAGATGGTCATGTGTATCCAGTTTGGAGAGCCAAAATAGAAAAAACTGAATAATTTTAATCATTAATTTTGTTCATCTAATTTTAATTCCGATTTTTTAAAATTTTGAGTGGTTTTTACTCTCTATTTAAGTAAAAGTGCTATTTTTTGCCTGGCATGTTTTAGGTAAATAAATTTCTGAACTTTCGTCTCTAGTTCTCACGAAAAAATCTCTTTTTTTCGCCTCTACGTCGAACCAATATTGTCTAATTTCCAATTGGCATTTCTTTTTCCATAAGATCAATCGCGTCAATTTGGGGACAAAGAACGCTGGTAATTATTTCTTGGAATTTGAAACGCAGAACGCACTACCATTGTTCACCTTCACTCCACTTCTTTCTCTTCAACTCTGGAGATCCCTTGGTACCCTAACTGTGCCTCCTGAGACCTTGCTCCCTTCTCTAACACTTCTGCAACGCTGCCCTCTCGAAGCCCCACACGGCAGAGGTGGCTTCAGAAGCATCAACTGAATGTCCTGCAGTGCCCTCCTGACAGGAGGTCCTACGATTGCACTCCTGTTGTAGCAGGATTTTCGACACAAGCGTGTAGTAGGTGAATTCAGCTGCTGTTTGGAGGGAGCATGCTAAGAGGCTGGATGTTCTGAACGGTAGTTTTCTGTGGTTCTCGCGACGAACCCAAAATGAATGTTGAGCCAAGTATTTTATCAAATAGGCACGGATGCTCGCAATCTTTCCTTCTATTCTTGCTTACCCTTACACAACATGGCTTAGTAGCTTATTCGGTTGGGGCGGGGACTGATGGGAGATAGGGGAAAAGTCCGTAGTTGATGTATAGATGGCAGACCATCGGGGAAGATCACGGCCTCCTACAAACAATAAAACTTACGTCTAACTAAGGAAGTAAACGACCTTAGCAGTTGACGCGTCGAAATCACTATCAATCATTGAAACCCGACAATTTGCAAACGCAACCATCTTCACACCCACCTATTTCTTCACTTGCAAATGCCCGATTGTCCCCCGCCATCAAACTTCACTACTTCTAATACGGCCCTGTAAAACCCGCAGAGAGAACCTTTTCAAGCCATGCCTTCCATCCCTGCTCTTCATGTCTGCCTTTGCAACGGCCCTCCCAACCCGCTTCCCCATCCCCGCCCTCTACCTTCCACCCCTCCCCTTCTACAATCGATCCTGCCCCGGTTTTGCAACAACAAAAGTCCTTACTCCCAAGACAATTCAATTTTTTCATTTCGACTTTCCGAGTACAACGCCCCCTCGGACGTGCACCAAGATGTTTCGCACGGTAGGCGAAATATTTCTCTTGCAATACCCTTATTCCAATACCTCCGCGAGCGTATACGCTGCCATCTCAAATATTCCAACTCAATATTCGTTTCGGTTTTATCTCTCTCATACTTACGCCAGAAAGATGCTTTTCTTCATACTTTCTTTGTCGCAAATTTATTTGAAGTAATAGTCTTGTTCTGTTTCCTTTATTTCTGGACTTTGCGCCACTTGTTACATTATTATCTCATAGGCCCAGTTTTTATTGTTTGTTTTTTGTGTAATGCTTAATTTAATGGGTATTGCTGAACAGTGGGTTTGTTTTCTACTAAGGCTTACGTGGTGAGCAGAATACATGATATTTTGCTAAGATTTTTTTTCTGGTTTCTTACATTCACATTGCTATTATTTCATAAAATTGTTAACTTTAATCATTCATAAGTTTTCTACATAAATTGTGAACGGAAAAAAGCAACGAAAAACATGTATTCCAATTAATTACAACGATGTAATTACGCTGAAGTTCAGTTTAATGTTGCAAATACAACGAATTTATTACGCAAAATTATTTTTATTCGCACATTGCAAATTGCGATACTCTATCGACGGTCATCGACCCGCTGGAGAAGAGAGAGCGAGAGAGAGGGAGAGGGAACTGGCGGAGAGACGGAGGGGAAAGGAGAGAGACGGAGAGGGACAGGAGAGAGAGAGAGAAGCGGGAACAGCAAAGAGAGAGAGAGAAGCGGGAACAGCGAGAGAGAGAGAGGAGAAGGCGGGAACAGCGAGAGAGAGAGAAGCGGGAACAGCGAAGAGTAGATGAGAAGCGGGAACAGCGAGAGAGAGAGAGAGGAAGCGGCAACAGGCGAGAGAGAGGGAGGAAGCAGGCAACACGAGGAGAGAGAGCCGGGAACGGGAGAGAGAGAGAGAAGCGGGAAAGTGAGAGAGAGAGAAGCGGGGAACAGCGAGAGAGAGAGAAGCGGGAAAGCGAGAGAGAGAAGGAAGCGGGCAACAGCGAGAGAGAGAGAAGCGGGAAAGCGAGAGAGAGAAGAAGCGGGAAAGCGGAGAGAGAGAAGCGGGACAGGCGAGAGGAGGAGAAAGCGGGAACAGCGTGAGAGAGAAGAGAGAAGTCGGAACAGGCGAAGAGAGAGAGAGATAGCGGGGAACTGCGAGAGAGAGAGGGAGAAGCGGGAACAGCGAGAGAGAGAGAGAGAGAGAGAAGCGGGAACTGCGAGAAGAGAGAGAGAGAAGCGGGAACAGCGAGAGAGGAGAGAGAGAGAGAGGAGAGAGAAGCGGGAAAGCGGAGAGTTTTAGAGAGAGAGAAGCGAGGAACAGCGGAGAGAGAGAGAAGCGGTGAACAGCGAGGAGAGAGAGAAGCGGGAAAGCGGAGAGAGGGAAAGCGGGAAAGCGAGAGAGGAGGAAGCGGGAACAGCGAGAGAGAGAGCGGAATCAGCGAGAGAGAGAGAAGCGGGAACAGCGAGAGAGAGAAGCGGGAAAGCGGAGAGAGAAGCGGAACAGCGAGAGAGAGAAGCGGGAACAGCGAGAGAGAGAGAAGGGAACAGCGGAGAGGAGAGAGACGGGAAAGTCGAGAGAGAGAGAAAGCGGGAAAGCGAGAGAGAGAAGCGGGAAAGGCGAGAGAGAGAAGGATAGCGGGAACAGCGAGAGAGAGAGAAGCGGGAAAGAGAGAGAGAGGAGAGACTGGGGAACAGCGAGAGAGAGAGAGAAGCGGGAACTGGAGGAGAGAGAGAAGCGGGACTGCGAGAGAGAGAAGAGAGAAGCGGGAACTGCGAGAGAGAGGAGAGAGAAGCGGGACTGCGAGAGAGAGAGAGAGAAGCGGCACAGCGAGAGAGAGAGAAGCGGGGAAACAGCGAGAGAGAGAGAGAAGCGGGAAAGCGAGAGAGAGATGAGAAGCGGGAAAGGAGAGAGAGAGAAGCGGGAACAGGAGAGAGAGAGAAGCGGGAACAGCGAGAGAGAGAGAAGAGGAGAGAGGAGAGGAGAAGGGGAACAGGCGAGAGAGAGAAAGCGGGAACAGCGAGAGAGAGAGAGAAGCGGGAAAGCGAGAGGAGAGAGAAGCGGGCTGCGGAGAGAAGAGAGAGAAGCGGGAAAGCGAGAGAGAGAGAGAGAGAGAAGTGCGAGGAACTGGCGAGAGAGAGAGAGAAGCGGAACAGGCGAGAGAGAGAGAGAGAGAGAGAGAGCGGGAACGCGAGAGAGAGAGGAGGAGAGAGAAGCGGGGAACAGGAAGAGAGAGAGAGAGAAGCGGGAACGAGCGAGAGGAGAGGCGGTAAAGCGAGAGGAGAGAAGCGGGAACAGCGAGAGAGAGAAGGGGAACAGCGAGAGAGAGAGAAGCGGGAAAGGCGAGAGAGAGAGCGGGAACAGCGAGAGAGAGAGAAGCAGGGGACCAGGCGAGAGAGAGAAGCGGGAACAGCGAGAGAGAGAGAAGCGGGAACAGCGAGAGAGAAGAGAGAAGCGGGAACAGCGAGAGAGAGGGAGAAGCGGGAACGCGAGAGAGAGGAGAAGCGGGAACAGCGAGAGAGGAGAAAGCGGGAAGCAGCGAGAGAGAGAGAGAAAGCGGGAAGGAGAGAGAGAGAGAAGCGGGAAAGCGAGAGAGGAGAGAGAAGCGGGAACAGCGAGAGCGAGAGAGAAGCGGGAACTGCGGAGAGAGGAGAGAAGAAGCGGGAACTTGCGGAGAGAGAGAGAGAGGGAATGCGAGAGAGGAGAGAGAGAAGCGGGAATGCGGTGAGAGAGGAGAGAGACGCGGGAACTGCGAGAGAGAGAGAGAGAAGCGGAACTGCGAGAGAGAGAAGAGAGAAGCGGGAATGCGAGGAGAGAGATGAGAGAACGGGACTGACGAGAGAGAGAGGAAGAGGAAGCGGGATGGAGGAGAGAGGAGAGAGATAAGGGGACTGCGAGAGAGAGAGAGAGAGAAGCGGGACTGCGAGAGAGAGAGGAGAGAAGCGGGGAATGCGAGAGAGAGAGGAGAAGCGGGAACTGCGAAGAGAGAGAGAAGCGGGACTGGCGAGAGAGAGAGAAGCGGGAACTGGAGAGAGAGAGAAGCGGGACTAGGCGGAGACGAGAAGAAGCGGAACTGCGAGAGAGAGAGAGAAGCGGGAACTGCGAGAGAGAGAGAGAACGGAACTGGGAGAGAGAGAGGAAGCGGGACTGCGAGAGAGAGAGAAAGCGGGAATGCGAGAGAGAGAGAGAAGCGGGAACTGCGAGAGAGAGAGAGAAGCGGGAATGCGAGAAGAGAGAGAGAGAAAGCGGGACTGGCGAGAGCGAGAGAGAGCGGGAACTGCGAGAGAGAGAGAGAAGCGGGGAACTGCGAGAGAGAGAGAGAAGCGGGAACTACGACAGAGAGAGAAGCGGGAACTAGGCGAGAGGGAGAGAGAAGCGGGAAATGCGAGAGAGAGAGAAGCGGGAACTGCGAGGAGAGCGAAAAGCGGGAATGCGAGAAAGAGAGAGAGAAGCGGGAACTGCGAGAGAGAGAGAGAAGCGGGAATGCGAGAGAGAGAGAAGCGGGAACATGGGAGAGAGAGAGAGAAGCGGGAACTGCGAGAGAGAGAGAGAAGCGGGAACTGCGAGAGAGAGAAGAGAAGCGGGAATTGCGAGAGAGAGAGAGAAAGCGGGAATGCGAAGAGAGAGCGAGAGGAAGCGGGAACTGCGAGAGAGAGGAGAGAAGCGGGATGCGAAGAGAGAAGCGGGAACTGGCGGAGAGAGAGAAGAAGAAGCGGGAACTGGCGAGAGAGAAGCGGGGAACTGCGAGAGAGAGAGAGGAAGCGGGAACAGCGAAGAAGAGAGAGAAGACGTGAAAGCGAGAGAGAGAGAGAGCGGGAACAGCGGAGAGAGAGAGAGAAAGCGGGAACTGCGAGAGAGGAGAGAGAAGCGGGAACTGCGAGAGGAGAGGAGGAAGCGGGAACATCGCGAGAGAGAGAGAAGCGGGAAAGGCGAGAGAGAGAGAAGCGGGACAGAGAGAGAGAGAGAAGCGGGAACAGAGAGAGAGAGAAAGAAGCGGGAACAGCGAAAGAGAAGAGAAGCGGGAAAGCGAGAGAGAGAGAGAAGCGGGAAAGCCGAGAGAGAGAGAGAAGCGGAACAGGAGAGAGAGAGAGAAGCGGGAACTGGAGAGTAGAGAAGAAGAGGGAACTGCGAGAGAAGAGAGAGAAGCGGGAGACTGCGAAGAGAGAGAAGCGGGAACTGGAGAGAGAGAGAAGCGGGAACTGCGGAGAGAGAGAGAAGGGTGGAAGCGAAAGGAGAAAGGCGAGGAGAGGAGAAGGGCGTTAAGAGGTTGGGCGAGAGCTTTCGCGGTCATTTGCCAGGCACGCCTCAATGAGCACGGGCACGCGGCCTTGCTCGCCCGCCCCGCGCAACGACTCGCGAGAGGGGTCGCTTCCAGGTTTGCGCTGAGGTCTGGCGAGGAGGATAACGTTACTCGGACACGAGTTGCTCCGGTATTCGGTGTTTAGCTAGTGGAAATTGTTAGGATTCTTAATCACACAGAGAATCCCAGATGCGAAAGCGTGCCCCCCATTCCCGTCAGATTTGCCCAGGTAGTCGACCCTCACGTCATGCTTTCAAGGTGGAGGCATGAGATGGGTTGCGGCCCGAGCCTACTCGGGGCTTAGCGGGTGGCCCTTCGTTGGGCACTTGGCTTCGGTCGTGGCTGTGTCGATACCGGGACAAAGGGAAGGATTGAGTCGGTGCATTGGAGTGGCGTTTAAATCCTCAGGGCTAGGTTGGAAAGTAGTAGTCTGAGATGGGCAGGGTGGCTCGACCAGAATTAATAAGAAGGATTCCCGGGAAGGGTACCTGCTTCTGGGGATCCAGACCAGCCCGGGGAACATTCAGGAGAATAGCATAGAGGTATGCTTTCAACACACAACGTACAGTAAAAATTGCCGCTAGAGTATGTTGGGCAAACAATTCTTGATCACGGACTGAGGAAATGGGCGGCGTTTGCTATCTGTACCCCAACGAAGGCCGGGGAAATGTCCGGGATATTAGTGTTATTAATGTTTGAAATGAGGTTAATTCAATATTTCAGAATGAAATTTGTTTCGTTTTCACACTACACTTCTTTTCGAGAATATTCTTTGAAAATACTTCTACTAATTATTAATCTGAATCAGATAATCAATGGTGGGAAATTTTAAATTTAGCGCGCCTAGAGTATCGGTGTCATGGCATGTTAGTTTTCAAGGGGGACGCAGGAGGAACGATGAGATAGAAGCTTCCTGCTCCAGATCTACTCATCTGATGGTCCTTTAAGCTCAGAATTAATATTATCGGAGGTGTGTTTCAGATTGAGTCAGGATTCTTCTCGCCGTATTTAAATGATTGCTTCATTTTCCCTTCTAGTTCGGCATAGGCGGGCATGGACTACTTCACCAAGATTATGGGTAGATGGCTTCAAAATAGCAACGTGATTCCGCATATTTCCAGTCCAAGAAGCTTTTGCAGCACACTCGCGAGAATAACATGCACTACAACAGACACCACAACGCCGGCACACACACACGCCGTTTGCACACACACACCGGACGTGCAGCAAACGCAACACACACACACACAACACAACACACGCGCGGCGCGCACACACAACGATAAATTTTGGCAAACGACACGCCCAACAAACACACCCGCACCACTGCACACACACACATAGCACTATCTATCACACATGTCGAGAGACGTCCGGGAACTTGAGTAGTCGGACTGGGGCTGCTATTGGGAGACCGTGGTTGGAGAACATCTAGTCGCGGTAAGGAGGCATCGGTTCTCGGCCTCGATTTGTGTACCATAACGCCTATCAGTGATAAGCAATACGTGTTAACCCTTGGTAATCGGCAAATTGTTATGCGAGTCGTGTTCTGCATGTTCTGTTGAATCGTGTCATTTTGTTTGTTTGTCGGGTCGGGTGGGGTCGGTCGTCGGGTCGGGTCGGGTCGGGTTTGGTCGGGTTGGGTTGGGTCAGGTCGGGTCGGGTCGGGTCGGGTAGGCGAGTGTCGCGGTCGAGTCGGGTTGCTTGGTTCGGTCGGGGTCGGGTGGGTCGGGTCGGGTCGGGTCGGGTCGGGTGGGTCGGGTCGGGTCGTGTCGTGTTGTTGGCGTCGAGTCGCGTCGCGTCGCGTCGCGTGGTCGCGTTCGCGTCGCGTCGCGTCGGTCGAACGCCGCGCAGAGTATATATTTAGGTTCTTATTGGGTCGAGTCATAGGTGTGTTGGGAAACGATCAATAAGAGTTTCTATTCCATAGTCTGAGGTGGGGACTTTTTGGCGAGTGGGTCTATGCGAGATTCATCGCGAGCAGAGAGGTGCGCTGGCTCTTGGAAGGGCCTTTGCTGTACGGAAGACCTGCAAATATTATCGCTCTCTACTCTTCCCTTCCCTCGCACTTTCGTCGCCGGCGCTTGACTTCAACTGTGGCGCTGCCCTCACTCCCCTCCTCCTCCTTCCTCCCCGCCGCGACTCCCGACGATGCGCCGTGGGTTTCATCGCAGGACATCCGTGAGACACTAACCGTCAGGCGGCTCCGGCACCTCGTTAGGTTTGTGTTCTGTTCAGGAACTCAGTACCCTAACTCCCATGCGTAAACAAGAAACACTAATATCATTTTAATTAGTGTAAAGGCTCATTTACAGTGCTAACATAAACATAAGCACGGCGTTAACATAAAAGTTAGAACTACGTTTATAAGCGGACTCATTCACAATGCGTTCGCATAAGCATAACACGTAAGACGTTAATTTCAGAGCTGGAAATCTTGAAGCTTCTGTGCTTCTGCTTAGGTAAGAATTAAGAAATGAACCAATCCCAGTACGTTAACGCAAAATCGAGTAATAAAATAAGACCAAAGTCGGTAGATTGCACAAAAACCTGGGTTTCGAGATTGGTTGATTTTTGGCGGTTTCCTGCGTTTTGTAGCTAACGATATTTTTGTAATTTCGTTTCTTTAGTAAGTTGTTCTAGTATTCATAGTAAAATTATTTAGTTTTCATTTTTATTCAAATTAAAATATATAAATTGATGCCGTAGGCCTTGGACGCAGCCACCTGGATACTCACACCCAGCAAATAGTAATCTAGAATGTCCCATTGACAAGAGAAAATCTTATTTTGCTTTCGTTTATGTTGGGCATTGTGAATACTTCAGACTATCACCTATGTTAAAGTTTATGTCTATGCGTTATTCTTATGTTTGTTTGCATTGTGAATGGGCCTTAAGGCAATTCTGGGCAGTAACTTATTACAATAAACAGAGTGGTAGAAAAGGGGTGCAAATGCACAAGTGGTATGTTCAAGAAAGCGAGCGACGAAAAGAGCGAGTTTGCTCCTTGACCATGTGTGCACTTACATCTCTTTGTCCATGTGTTACGTTCAATATTTTTTTTGGTTTTCATTTAAGAATAACGTAAATTTTGAGAAATTCGAGCATTCCTTTCGAGGCATACTTTTAATGACGTCTACTTGCTTCTGAAAAATATCTATTTTAGTAGACCTTGCATTGTGTTCTTACAATCACCGAAGTGACCTAAACGATGAGGAACTGTTTGAACATGGATGATATTGAACATATTCGGGATGAAATATTGGAAGCTAACAAAGATAAGTGCATTATAGTAAAACATAATAATAATAAAATTAAACATTGTAACTAAAATATAACCTTAGTTCAGTTCTTTTTTTATTAAATATTTCGTCCCTGGGTTCTTGTAAGGCCTTCTCGGGAATATTAAAGTAAAAAATTACCATACTATTAAAGTTAATAATGTAAAAAATATATTTATCTACATAAGATTATAACCCGTCGTGTAATAAACTTTGATGTGTGTGCAACATCGTCGTTAATTTTTATAGAGAACTTGTCGAATTATTAATCTAAAACACTTTCCACCGAAAATGGTGTGGGTAAAGATAAATGGGGTATTTAATATTCGTAGTAAAAAGTAACTTAATCGGTAGTCTTGAATCAGTTCACGTCATCTTGTGAGATAATTAGAAAATGACGTACATCACAATAATTTAATATGAATGGTGAACAAATACACCAATGGAATCATAGCTTTGTATCTGGTAGTATCGTGGGGAAGTGTCACTAAGTCAGAAATTAGTTCTGAATAAAACAGAAATAAAATGTACGGTATTGTTTTTTTTCTTTCTCAATAATTCCAACGAGTTTTTCGGTGGTGGAGGAGACAGCACGTACCATGTCGCCCGCCCACATCGGCAAGCGTCCGCCCACAGATCACGTGTGCTCGTGTTGGCGCGCGTGTGTGTTGGAGGCAGTGGCGGTGTAGGAGGGCGTTTCACCAAAGCCGGCCAAAGGTCTCGATTCCCTTCGCGCGGGCGAGCGCGTGCGAGGGAGCGTTGCCTTTCAGCGGGATGACAGCTTCGCAGCGCCGCGCGCTGCGCCCCGCCCCGCACCGCCTCGCCCCGCCCCGCCGCTGCTCCGCACCTGAGCACGTCACAGCCTCTCCTGCAGTTGAGGGCGTAAGCGGGACGCCACTGCCGGGCCAGGGGTGCACAAGACGCAGCCGCGAGGCGACTTGGGAGCGTACCGGGGCGAGAGGAAACAGAAAAAGAATGTGTAATTTCGTGACAAGTAGTATTGCTCGTCAGAAGCCGAATCAGGGGCTCCTATTAAAAATTGCGTTTATGTTGGTAGCAACCGGATGACTGAGAAAAAAAGTGAAGAGGACAACACTTTCAGCATCTGTAATAATTGCGGAGAGACCGACATTTAAGTTTTCTTTTGTTACGAGGTGCATCTCGTGTTACCAACATAATTTCTGTTTGCACTTTTCACCAGAAACATGCCACTTTTCCGGCGCGTTTTTTTTTCAATTCAGAGAGAAGGGTAAATGAAGACAGGTGGCAAGGCACGGTGAACACTCGTCTGGGGGAGGGGAGGCCAAATATGCTGGGTGAGAAACTTAGATGTACTACGCCTCAACCACTATAGGCATTAGTTCCGTAAGTGATATTTTATCGCGGATGTGGGGGTGATCTTCTCCCGCTCAATGGTGAGATCCGGTACCGACCTCTGCTTCGGCACGCGTGGTTTTCTTCATCCAGGTATCTCCACCAGCAGGGCACCGCTTCAAGTGAGACAATCGCTAACCTCCTGTCTGGACTCCCAATTGGTAGTGCTGTGCGTGAAGTGTAAGAGGTGAAGATAGAACAAGAAAGAAGAAGTAATGATGTCTCGCGGTCGAGGGTCCGTTTGTTTGGGCACTGTTGATACAACCCTCTGATGTTGATAGGAGAAACCTTATCGGAATAGCCGCCCGCTAGAATTCTCCTCCAGGTAGCCACTGAATTCAACTTTGCTCTCTAGCTAATGACCTGTCCCTGTTGAGACTCTAACCCTAGGACCTCCGAGGCAGAGACACATCTGTTGATGCCCTCAGCCTCCTCAGCCAATCGTTGTTCCTCATTTGTTAGTTAATTTCCTCCTTCGTTGGGCAGTTTGCTTGTTCGTTGAAGTTTGCTTATTGGTTGGATAGTTTACTCGTTTGTAAACGCAAACTTTAAGCATCAAGACATAGTATGTTAGTTTATTTGTTTATCAGTTCACTTACTAATTCGTTTATTAATACTACGTTTATTCGTTTACGACATTGTTTTTCGCTTAATTTGTACCTCGATTTATCATTCGTTTACATACTTTACCGTTGGCTTATGAAATCGATCGTTGGTTTGTAAGTTCGTCCCTTCATTTATGAATTTCACCAATGTCTGTGCGTTGATTGATGAATGTGACTGATTATGTATATACTCCCGGCTTATTTGTTCATAATGCACTCGAACATTTATTCATGCAGATAACTTACATTCAATGTAAGCATCCGTCATAGCTTTAACTTGATGACGCGACCCCTGTTTATGAGTTTGGCCACCCCTGCGCCTCGCGCACAGAGTGTCACTGAGTTTATTCCTGCCACCGCCAC
>BOPP01000767.1:2023-13769 GCA_017312745.1 Gryllus bimaculatus | reverse complement strand
CGGGAACACTCGCAGTCACCCCCTGCCCATTCTCCGCCTCTTCACCACGCGCTGCACCGAGCCGCACCGATTCGACTCGACACGGGCTGGCGCTGGCTTTTCGCTCTGCCGCCCCCGCCTCGCGTGCGGCTCCCACGTGGCTCCCCCCGCGCGCCCCGCTTCCTTCGCCCTGGAAAGCCCTCGGCGCGTGCCGTCCCACGCGCGGAACTCCACCACGTCCCTCCTCCGACACGAGGCTGGCGCCTCCCCTCTCTGCGGCCGCACCCCCGCGCCGCCGCCTCGCGTACCACGCCTCCCCGTGTCCGGCCCCCCGCGCCCTCCCCATGCCGCCCCGCCTCGCCCTGGAAAACCTCGGCTTCCACACCAAACACGCACGGTACCCCCAACCACCCTGTGGCTGCACTCGCCGCCACAAACAATCACGAGAAACCTACCCAGCCCACGCCACGCTCTCTGCTCCGCCTTGCCTCTCCTCGCCAGGCGCTTGCCCTCAACCTACCGCCCCAAGCGCACAACACGCGGACAACTCCCCGTCTGTCCAGCGACACCATCCGTCCCCTCGCAGGGGAAAGCTCCTCGATGATCCCCGCATCAACCAACCCCTGCCTGCTTCCCGTTTTTTCCCGCTCACGCCCTCACCTCCGTTGACACACGAATTCCGCTCCGTCACTGAGCCGGCGCTGCAACCACTCTGCGCCCCACCCCCAGCCGTCCTTTCGCCCCGCCTGCAGCACCGCCTTGGCGCCCGGCCCTATGCCGCCCACGTGCCGCCTCCCGCCGCCTCGCCCACGAACTGTCCTCCCACGCCACGATATTCCCTCCCACGTCAGCCCTGTGCCCCGCCCCGCCCTCTCCACCAACGCGCCGCCTCGCGCTAACACGATTTTAGCCCCCGCCACGAGGCAGCGACGCGCTGCTCTGCCGCCCCCACATCGCCCTGGCGCGCCATAAGCCAGGAGCCCGCCCGCATGATCAGTCCATTGCGTCCGCCCCAGGAGCCACCCACGCGCGCTCTTACCTCGTCGAGGCTCCGCCCGTCTGCCGGCGCACGCCACGAAATGTTCCCACCTGCCGCCCGCCCTGCCTCTCCACCACGTGCTTGCACTGAGCACGACTCCGCGGCGCCGGTGCTTGGCGCCGCACTGCTCTGCCCGCCCTTGCGGCAGCCCCCTTCGCCCGCCACCGCGCAGCCCCCCGCGCCGCCACCGCGCCGCCCCCGTGCCCGCCCCCCGCCGTCCTCCCCGCCCCGCGCCGCTACGCGCCACCCCGCGCCGCCCCCGCGCCCGCCCGCGCCGTCCCCCCGCGCCGTCCCCCGATCGCCGCCCCGCGCGCGCCCCGCGCCGCCCCCGCATCGCCCTGGCGGCCGCCCTCGCCAGAGCCCCTCCGCCTGCTCAGTCCCCTGTGGCCGTCCCACGACCCCACCCACACAACCGCCTCTCTCGCCGAGCGCCAGACCGTCTTCCGCCGCACGCTCCACGATGTTCCCCCTGGCCCCGCCCTGCCTCTTCCACCCACGAGCCTGCCACTGAGAACACGACTCCTGCCGGCCGCGCACGGTGCTGGCGCGCCGCACCGTTCGGCGCCTCGCGCCGCCGCCGCCGCGCCTCGCCTCGCCTCGCCCTCGCGTGCTGCGCTGCGCCTAAAATCGGAGTCTGTCGCTGCGGAGGCGCGCGGCGGCGGGGCTGGCGCGGTGCGGGCGCCCCCCATGTGGGCGAGGGCGGGCGTGGCGCGCGGCGCACACGTGGGCTGACATCATGCGGCGCTGTCTAAACCACTATTGTTTCGTACGAGAGGCCTTTTGAATGCAGGGGGTTTCATTGTTTTTGAATGGCTCTCAATTAGCCAACGTGTTTACAAACATTCTGGCTGGGTAGTAGTTTCGATCCTTTTTATTTGTAGGAATCTCTTTTAGGAAAACAATTGGGAACGTAAGTTGTCCATGTAATCTCATTTCGATTTTAATAACATATATTTGGCAAATTGAGTGTGTTCTTTAGGCAAATATTTGAGTATGAGATTCCGCACAGGAGCAGAATTCGAATGAATTTGAGGTTGATTTTGATACTATTGGTAGTGTGACGTAGTGAAATTGAGAAATAAATTCAATAACAAAAAAATAAAAAATAGTATATTAAAAGGTTATAGAACTCAAGTTACAATAAATTGCTTAAATTTAAACACTCCGGCAACCTTTCCTTCCAGTTACCCCTGCTTTTACCGCAAGAAACAATAAAAAGCCCACGCCATGATGCGAGCTGTCGAGCATCCGTCCGTGACAAATACCTGTCACAAATTGGCCTGAGCCAAAAATTTAACCGGTCGTGGGCGGGACATGTGCCTACAGCACGCGAGAATCGTCTGGCCTTACGCTCCGGAACATCTCGCCCACACTCCTACACCCTTGTACCTACTCGTATACGCTCTCGATGTAAAAACTGAATGAGAAACGCGGGCGCAAGTTTTGGCGCCCGCGTTAAAATAGTTGAGGGCTACGCCCCCCCCCACACACACCACACAAGTTCCTAGATATGCTCGCTTGCTGTCGGCAAGCGAAGGGCTCGCTGGCTAGCATCCTTAGGAGGGGCTAACACCCCCAGACACACAGATTTCCCAGGTAGGCTCGCTGCTGTCGGTAAAGCGAGGGCTCCGCTGCTAGCATCCTAGAGTTTTTACAGGCCTAAGGTTATTTTTGGCTCTGCTACGGCTGTCTGCGTCAACTGCCAGAGCCCCAAAATCACCGGAAGTTCGGCTCAACCCCTTCCTCCCCCGTAGCGCACTTTTCAATCCGACATAAAACGGTTCTGGCCCTCGGTGGGTAACGACGCCACAGTAGCAGATTCTCCCCGCAGAGTGAAACAAGGGTTGTGTACCATCAGTGGATACTGAGGAGACACTAAAGTCGAAAATTTGGACCTCTATTGTGGTACATAACACCTCTCCGTTTTCTTTTCTGGTAGCACTCTGACATTTAGAGACTATCGGTTGAGGCGGATGTAATGGAGTTCTTTGTTGTTGCTTTCAAGTTCAATTTCTTATTTAAATTTAACTTTCTTCTGTTCTTCTCCTAAGCTTATATTTCTTCTGTATCTTTTTCAATATTATTATCGTGGCACAAGAAGAAAGAGAGTCATTTCAAATATTCTCATTTTGCAGAAAAACTGTTTAAATTTTAGTGAACAGATTAGTTTCACGAACACAAAAAAACTAGTTTTAATTGTATACATTACACCTGTCTTGTTGAGCGAACGTGATGAAAGTTTCCTATTAAAACTCGACTATTTTCTCAGCATTGAACTTCCATCACTTAATTTTCACTACTGATCACACATTGTAGCACACTTAGCGATTTATCTAAGCAAAGGTGTGCATTGCGCCTTCTCCTTTGCAGCATTACGAGATTATTCTTTCAGATAACCTCTGAAAAACATAGAAATCTCATTGGCGCCACATCCATACTCGTCTTCGTTTCCACCATCGTGGCTCATCTCGTAAATAAATTCCGTCGTGTGAGGGATTGTGGCGGATCGTCATGGGGCTGATAAGTAGTGGGAAGCGGGGGGTGTGAGGATGTGTACGAGGGTTAACCCGGAGGCCGCCGGCTGATATCGATTACGTATCGCGTGGCAAACAGTTTCCAACAAGACTTAGTCCGTCATTCGGTGTCGTAAGTAGTTTGAATTAAAACTGTGCAAACATTCTAACCAAAACGGAGTCGTATATTCATCTCACAAAAAATTTGCTTTTTTTTTTTTTATAGATGAACTTAACATTTTAAATTTGCATAGAAAAAAGCTATAGCCCTAAGCAAATGTCATGGCAGCGGATGTAGTAATGTCTACAAGCAATCTAATTTCGAATACATCAGACTCGAACCTTTTTGAAACGCAACATTTTCGCAGACTCTCGTCCGCGGGCTCGTGACTTAGGACGCTATGGGCCTCGTTCTCCTTCTACTAAATCCAGGCGCGCGCAATTGGTGGGGGTGTCAGACCTATTTGGCGGTGGCCGGCCGGCAACGGCCGGACCGGCGGCTTGACCACAACCTGGGTGCGCCCAGGATTGACGTATAACAAGCCGCCAATTGACACCAGTATCTTGAATTTGGACATTTCACTTTTCCTGAGTCCCAGCCCAACCACCTTTGTCCGCCCAACCCGCACGGCCGGGGAATTGCCATTTTCCGCTCCCCTACTCTCGGCACGCCCGCGTGTGTCTGTCTGTGGGGGGCGCGGCGCGGCGCAGCACGGGTGCGGTGGTCTGGCGGCCGGCCCGGAGGACGAGAGGGGCGAGCCGGCAGTCGGCCGGAAGATCCGCAACGGCGACAAAGTGGGAGAAACCGGCACACTTGTTGCAGCGCGCCGGGACAATTGGGAAGCCCGGGGGAAAATGGTTCAAATTAAGCATTCACGTTCCAACTTGCGCACTCAATCCGGGCAACGCGTCGCGTCGCCTCATACTGCGTGGGTGCGGTCGACCCAAGAGTTGCCACGACGACGCCCTCGCGGCGGCCCTCCGGGGTCTCGCCCTCGCCCCAATCACGCTCTAGAACACACCTACCCGAGCGCTGTATTCCATGCTTCACCAATGGAGAGTGCTACATTCCAACTTTCCCCTTGCGCAGCATCTGCAGGGCACGGCAACGGAAATGGCATTTCCTCCGGTGGTCCAAAATTGGTATGGGAGATATGCTTTTCACAGGATATTCATATGCATTGGCTTAACCCTTTGCGACACTTGTGGCTAGAGTGTACAAATGGATTTGTATATCGTGTATAATTTGTTTATCTGTCTTCTATGCCGTGCTAAAACCCTTTATTTGCTCTAATAATGTTTATTAATTAATATGAGCATTTCTGTATAATATTTGCTTACGTAAGAAATATACAGCGCTGGAAAATTGTCATCCGTTCTGGAGGTTCATCAAAAAATTCTAAGTATAGAACTTGAATATGACTGGAGATTTTTTGAGAATGAACTGTTATTGACTAAATTATTATGGAGTTTAACCGGTTGAAATAACCGCTCAATGTACATCAAATAAGAGATGAATGGATGATATCATAAGTATATGAGTCACATGACAGTGCAATATCAAGTAGAGGTTCGAGCCATATGCAGATTTATTATATTTAAAGTTATTACTCGAAATGAGTATAATTTACCGTAAGTGCAATAAGAGAGAGGTAAGTCAACACCTTAAAAATCGTGAGGTGTTAGAAAAATTAAGTGAGTGTAAGCTCCTAGTTGCTTACGAAGTCGTCTTTCTAACAACTGGACCGTTCTTAAATAGTAACACATCTCTTTCATAGCTAACGCATTTACTGCTTCACAAGACAGTGGTAATGTATACTAACAAATATCTAGTTTTTTTGGGCTGTCGTGTAACTGAATACTGCTCACTCTAAAATATATTATTAATAAACAAGTTTATTCTGCAAACACTGAGTTATAAATATCTGTTGTAAGAATGTATCTCTCTCAATATAATATCAACATTTGATAGTATTTCACTCAGATAAAACTATATTATTTGTGTACGAAGCATTGACAGAGAACCATGCTCCTAATTTATATGACGTTTAGAGAAGAACTATATTTATCACGATAGCTCTTAGTAATTAATTAAGAATTGAAGCTGAAGAAGGCAACTCATCAGCGTACACTGAGCCTTCCATTTTCCATAAACTGTATTTGGTGTTGTGGGTTCTTGAAATCATCTATGTAGAGACCCTTAATGTTCAACCAAGATTCCTATGCTCTTTTTAAATATCGTTTTTATGTCATGATGTGTCCACAGTCACAAAGAATTGTGATATTCGGATATCGGTTTCGCTTTATACCACTAAACAACAAATAGAGTCCACAAAATGTTTTTGATTCGACTTATTGTCCTCCCTGATTATACGCTGAAGAACTTAATGGACATCGCTAGTCCACTCACTTATCATACAAAAACTGGTCGCCCTATTCTGATTATCGGTCTCAGTTGCTTTGTTTTCTTCATCCGCCATCTCACACACCTTTCCGGTGGTAGAATTCTGCTCTCCATCTTCTTTCCCTTTCTCTTAACATTCAATCAAACGCCTCGCCCATCTGCCTTTCCTTTGGCGTGGCCGCCGGAGGCGCCTGCGGTGACCTTTGACCGTCGACCTTGGTTGGCGTCGCGTTAACTAGGACGGAACACGGGGCCCAGACACGCGTTTATGTTCGGCTCGAAAGTGCGGCTGCGCGCGCGGGAGGAGCCAAGGGGTTGAAGCCTGAACTTCCGGGATTTGGGCTTCTGGCGTTGACGCCAGAACAGCGTAGCAGAGCCAAAAAATAACCTTAGCCTGTACAACTCCTAGGATGCCCTTCACGCAGCCGGGGAGGCCCGCTTACCCGAACAGCAAGGCGGCCCTTAACTGGAACTCTTGGTGTACAATCCTGGGGGTGTACGGTGCCCCTCCTAAAGAATGCTAAGCCACGAGCCTCGCTTGGCGAAAGCAAGCGAGCATACTCTAGGGAACTTGTGTGGTGGTGGGGGGGGTAGCCCTCAATCCTACTCACGGGCGCCAACTGCCCGCGTTCTCATTAAGTTTACATCGGAGAGCGTTATACGAGCAGGTACAAGGAGTGTGAGGAGTATGTGGGGCCGAGATGTCGCGACGTAGGCCAGACCTCGATCCAGCGTGGCTGTAGGCACATGGTCCGCCCACGACCGGTCTTAAATTTTGGCGCAGGCCCATGTGAGCGGTAATTGCCACCGGGGACGGATTCCGACAGCTCCGCATCAACGCGTGGCGTTTATTTTTCTGCGCGTAAAGCCAGGGTAACTGGAAGGAAAAGGTTGGCCGGAGTGGTTTAAATTTAGGAATTTTATTGTAATTGTCTAACCTTTTAATAATACTATTTTTATTTTGTTTTTGAATTTCATTCCTCAGTTTCACTACGTCACACTACAATAGTATCAACTCAACCTCAATCGATTCGAATTCTTGCTTCCTTGCGGATCTCACTACTCAAAACTATTTGCCTAAGAACCACATCCTCAATCTGCAATATATGTTTAATCGAATGAAGAATTACATTGGACAACTTACGTTCCCCAATTGCGTCTGCCTTCCCTAACACCAAGAGATCCTACAATTAAAAGTCGCACCAAGCCTACTACCAGCCGAATGTTTGTAACACGATTGGCTAATGAGAGCGCATTACAAAAACAATGAACCCCTGCAATCAAAAGGCCTCTCGGTCCGAAAATAGGTGGTTTTAAGACCGCGCCGCTGATGCCAGCCATCGTGCGCCGCCGCCAAGCCCCGCCCTCGCCACATGGGGGCGCCCCACTTGCGCCAAGGGCGCCGTGGCGCGCGCCACCCTCCGCAGCGACAGACTCCGATTTAGGCGCCGCGCAGCACGCGAGGCGAGGCGAGGCGAGGCGGCGGGGCGGCCGGCGCGAGGGCGGCGAACGGTGCGGCGCCAAGCACCGTGGGCGGCCGCGGGAGTCGTGTCTCAGTGGGCAGCTCGTGGGTGGAGAGGCAGGGGCGGGGCCCAGGGGGGGGAACATCGTGGCGTGCGCGGCGGGAGACGGTCTGGCGCTCGGCGAGGAGAGGCGGTGTGTGGGGTTGGTCCGTGGACCGGCACAGGGACTGAGCAGGGCGGAGGGGCTCTGCGGCGAGGGCGGCGCCAGGGCGATGCGGGGGCGGCGCGTGGGGCGGCGCGGGGGCGGGCGAGGGGCGGGCGCGGGGGCGGCGCCGGGGCGGCGGCGGGGCGGCGCGGGGTGGCGCGTAGCGGCGCGGGGCGGGAGGGACCGGGCGGCGGGGGCGGCCAGCGGGGCGGCGCCCGGTGGCCGCGCGCGCGGGGGCTGCGCGGTGGGCGGCGACACCCGCGCGCGCCCGCGCCCTGCGCCCGCCCGACAGGGCGCCAGAGCAGTCGCCGGCCGCCCCAGCACCGCTGCGTAGGCCGCGGAGTGCGTGGTCTCAGTGCGCACGTGGGTGGAGAGGCAGGGCGGGGCCAGGGGGGACATGTGGCGTGCGCCGGAGACGGGCGACGGGAGCTCGACCCGAAGGGAGAAAGCGGAGCGCGTGGGGTGGCTCGTGGGCCGGACGCAGGGACTGGATCATGCGGCGGGGCTCTGGCTAGGGCGGCGCCAGGGCGATGTGGGGGCGGCAGAGCAGCGCGTCGCCTTTGGCCCTCGTGGCGGGGGCGACACATCGTGTCTCGCGAGGCTGGGCGCGTGGGTGGAGGAGGGCGGGGCCGAGGGCCCAGCAGGGCTTGACGCTGGGAGAAATATCGTGGCGTGGAGTAACAGTCTGTGGGCGATGGGGCGGAGGCGGCACGCTGGCGGGCATGGGCCGGCGCCCGAAACGGTGCGAAGGCGGGCGAAGACGGCATGGGGGTGGGGGCGGCAGAGTGGTGCAGGGCGCCGGCTTCAGTGACGGAGGCGGAATGTGTGGTCACGGAGGGAGGGCGTGAGCGGAAAAACGGAGGCGTCAGGCAAGGGTGTGACCTGCGGGAGGGATCATCACGGGAGCTTCCCACACTCCGAGGGCCGTGCTGTCGCTGGACAGACGGGAGTTGTCGCGGGTGTTGTGGCGCTGGTGGCGTAGGTATGAGGGCAGCGCTGGGAGGAGGAGCAAGGCGGAGCAGAGAGCGCTGGGTGGGAGTTCGTCGTGATGTGTGGCGCGAGTGCCAGCACAGAGGTGGTGAGGGTACGTGTGTTTGGTGTGGGAAGCCGAGGTTTCTTCCAAGGGCGAGGCGCGGGCGGATGGGGAGGCGCGGGGCCGAACACGTGGGAGGCGTGGTACGCGAGCGGCGGGCGCGGGGGTGCGGCAGAGAGGGGAGGCCGCCAGCCTGTGTCGGAGAGACGTGGAGTTCGCGCGTGACGGCACGCGGCCGAGGCTTTCCAGGGCAGAGGGAAGCGGGGCAGGCGAGGGGGTGCCACTGGAGGCGGGCAAGCGAGGCGGGGGACGGCAGAGCGAGCCAGCGGCCCAGCCCTCCCAGCTGGTCGGAGTCGGGAATCGTGCGCGCTCGGTGGCAGGGTGGGTGAAGAGGCCCGGAGAATGGCAAGGGGTGGACTGCGTGTTCCGCGGGGACTTCTGCCGTGGGCGACCGTCGAGGCGGCGCGTGGCTGGCGGCGTTGGGCCGTTAGATCGGGAGGGAGGGGCACTCCGGCGGGCCCTCGCAAAGGAGGCGCCGGGGACGTGGCAGAGCGGTGCTTGCGGGACACCGTGCCGGCTCCATGGAGTACGTCGGGGAATCGTGTGAGCGTAGAGGCGGGGCGGGGAAGAGGGTATGACGTGGGAGAACATCGAAGGAGTATGATCTGTAGTGGAGTGGTGTGATAGACCGGGGCTGTCGCTGGGATATGTTGTGGTTGGCGCGCGCAAGGAGTGGGGCAGCCCCGCGAGGGGCGGTGGCTTCACGGGCGGGGGAGGCGCGGCCAACGCGAGAAGGTCAGCCGAGCGGCGGCGTCGGGGCCGCGGAGCAATGCGACGCAGTCGCCCGTGGCGGAGGCGGAATCGTGTGTTTCTGAGGTAGCGTCTGGGGTGGAGGGGCGGGGCGGGACACGAGAGCGTGACGTGGGAAGGAGCGTCGTGGTATGGTGGCGTGAAGTGCAGCAACGCGAGGTTGGGAAGGGAAACCGGGTGCGTGATTGCGTGCGGGAGACGGGCAGGGTAGAGAGGTGACGTGGGAAGTGTGGCGGCAGCGGATCGAAGCAGAGGCCGGCGGACGTGGGCGGCATAGGGCCGCGTGCGGGGGAAACAGTAGGGGAGGGGGCGCTCGGGAGGCGGCGGGCGGCTCGGGCGGCTTGGGGCACACCTGCGGGGAGGCCGCAGGGGCGCGCGAGTGTCGAGAGTGGACAGCACAGGATCCTGCGTAGGTGTAAGGCGTTCTTAAAGAAGTAATTTATTCAAGCTCATTTGTATTTCGCACCACAACTGTATTCTGCCACGACAAATAGGTGAATCCGTAGCAGACGCCCGATCCAAAGCCGTTGACGTTTTCGTGACGGACAGTGTCGTGGCTGCTGCGGGAGCGGGCTTGGGCGCCGCGTTCACGCAAAGTTATGTCGTGAGGAGGCAAAGGCAAAAGCACATCGGGGAGGCGAGGGGACAGCACAGGGGCTGTCTGGAGCCAGGGTTGGCGGGGGATGATCCTGTCGGCGGTAGCGTGCAGTGGATGGATGACCGGTAGGGGAGGAATCGGGGGCAATGAAGGCATAAGTTTTTTGTTTGGGTAGCCCTGTCATTGACAAAATTGATGTTAAATACTATTTATCTCTGTTAGAATTCTGTTATTATGTAAAAATAATATTGTATAGTATCATATGATAACTCATACAAAAATAATCATACTGTATTTTAACAAATGTCTATTAATTTAATAAAATTCATGGCCCTTTCGCAATAACTAAACGGCTGATCCGCTCCTATGCAGGTGGCGGGTTGATCTGGAGGCCTGATCAGAGACAGCCGCGTGGATGGGAAGCAGTGATGGTGATGCACCGGATTCGCCGGAGACGCGTGAGGAAACTCAGTAGGTGGATTACTGAATGGTCGGGGCGGGAGAGGTGCCCGAGAAGAGAACATGTAATGCTATGATTTGTGGCCGGTTGGCGTGTGAGGGCGCATGAAGATTAAGTCGGTCACTGGAATATCTATGGAGGTGCATGTGAAGGGTCCGCACAGAGTATTCCTAGGGGTCCAAGTGGAAAGGTGCAGTGGTGGAATACGTTGCGAAGGGTGAACCGAGCATCAGAGTATGCCGCGTGAGAGAACGTATTCAACCAATGCTAATACTAGTAACTAAATAGAAAACTTACTGTTTGTTGTATACGACATGAAAATTGATATCATTTTAATATTTGATTTTGTCTGGTAACAAAGAACAGTGAACTCTGCTACCTTGAAAGCAACGTATAGCTCTATCAAAACATGACGTATAAATACAACACATTACATGCGGTTGCATCCAGTATGAATTAATGATTCAAGACGCATCGTTGCACATCGGTGATTCTAACGTAATCAGAACCTTCAGTGTGAATGTTTTGAAAAATGTTCCAGATATCTTAGAAAAAGGATCACCTACAACGCGTACCTACAGAGGATAAATAAAATTCGATTTATCGCTTTAACTTTAAAGGGGACCGGAAGGCTTCGACTTTGAACATTTGGGAATTCCTACGGCGGGTAATGCAAAGCACACAAAGGGGCCAATCGCACCAATAATATAAACGTCACCGCCGTCAGTGACCACGGCATGATCACGGCCCCCTGCTTTCTCACACACGCACTTATTTGGAAGCACTTACAAAGTTGCAAAGCTCCAATTAATATATATATCACATTATAAGAGGAGAATTTTAAATTGTTCCGCGGGGACTCTCTGCCGCTGGGCAGACCGTCGGAGGCGGCGCGTGGCTGGCGCGTGGGCCGTTAAGGTCGGGAGGGGAGGGCACTCGGCGGAGCTCTCGCAAAGGAGGCGCGGGGGTGGCTGAGCAGTGCTGCACCGGCTCCATGGCGTAGTCGGAATCGTGTGAGCGTAGAGGCGGGGCGGGGAAGAGGGTATGACGTGGGAGGAACATCGAGGAGTATGATCTGTAGTGAGTGGTGTGAGGACGGTCTGTCGCTGGGGATATGTTGTGGTTGCGCGCGGCAAGGAGTGGGGCCCCGCGAGGGCGGTGCTAGGGCGATGCGGGGGAGGCGCGGCACGCGAGAAGGCAGCCGAGGCGGCGGCGTCGGGGCAGCGGAGCAATGCGACGCAG
>BOPP01000766.1:0-13782 GCA_017312745.1 Gryllus bimaculatus | reverse complement strand
TAGTGGTAATGGTAGAATCATTGCTGATGCTATCGCTAAGGACTGAATTGAATTAAATGTCTCCATATTAGGGCGAGAGATACACACCATGATGTCTTTTCAAATCAAAATTTAATAGTTGGTAGAATTACATAGCAGTTTGTAACACGATCGGTGTTACAAATGTTTTAAAAGTCTACGACATGAATCCGACAACTTTACTTTCTTCAAGTAGAAAGCCGTTCATTGTAGAATTTTATTTATCCTAAAATATACACGTCCTCTACCGGGAATGAATTTGCTCTGCTGCGTCTAAGAGGAAAATAAGACAGCCAATAGCTAGCTGTTCTAAGCCATTTGTGCAATGGCGACTAGGAAGCGGGCCGTCTGGTGACTGAGAGTGCGCCCACGTGGCCGCTTGGAGCAGCAACACGGGCGCTGGGGAGCGACAGGAGCGAACAGCTACAACAGCAGAAGCAACGGCAAAGGGGAGATCGGTTACGGTGGTGCTGGCGACGGCGGTGTCAGTTGTGGCGGTCGCCGGCGCAGCGGGCGTGGACAGCGTGAAACAGGACACTTGGCGTCCGCGGCCCAGAAATAGCCCTCAAATATGCGGAACGCTCATTGTGTTTTGAATGAAGTGAAACCGACACTGTGTTCTATATTAAGTGTAACGCTCAAACAAGTTTATTACCCCTCAGAAATATGCAACAGATCTTAAAAGTGAGGCGAATTTGCACGCGGTGTATTAATAAAGTAAATATTTTGAAATATTCGGTAAATGTCAGGCATTCAATTTCAACTTCGATTGTTTGCCTCTAGCGGCGTAGGAGTAACAACGTGAAAACAAGCGAGATAATGAATTGCTACCATTGTTCTCGTTGTTTGAGGAATACCACATTCTTAACATAGTACAAGGAGCACGATTACATGTCGTATTTTAAATTGTAAAACGATACACGCAGCAAATACTAGATATACGTCTTCTTTATTGTAAGCTCATGTAACGATCACAACACATTTTCCCTGCCGCTCAAACATTTTCATGATATGTAAGTAAAAAGAATTTGTTATAAAGAACTTCCAAGTACATCCTGAATATTCATTTATGTCTGCACGAATGCTCTTATGTATCTTCACTCATTCACACAAATTGCGAGGGGAAAAATAGCAACGAAGAGACGTTAAAGATACCATTCAATATGGGTAGGTGGTGAAGCATAAGGTTAGGCGAAAAGCAAACAAAGGTCTGAGCCTCCCCATTTGTAAATTAAATTTTATTATTATTATTATTATTATTATTATTATTATTATTATATTATTATTGTTGTTGTAATTTGTGTGAATAAATATTAAACGTAATTCGTCCCGGCATAATTCACTACAAAACGTGCAGATTTTTTTTGCTCTACGTTAGCGAACGTCTGGAGCGCAGACACGCCCAGAATGGGGGTGTTAATGCGGAGCGTGGGGGCAATGCCACTGCGCTCATCAAAGCCGCGACGCCTGCCGGTTAGCTGACGCGCATACCGCCGCTGGCGGTCCCTGCCCGGCGGGCCCCGCTGAGTCGCGAGAGTGCCGTAGGTGAATTTCGCGCCGGCCTCGTCGGGATCCACACGCTGCAGGCATCGGTCCGGAGACGTGCGGGACAGGGCGCGGCCGATACCCACGCAGATCCCTCAGCGCACGGCCACTATCGGCTTGCGGCCGGTTGCGCGTGCCGCACCGCGCTGTTGGGCCTGGCGCGTCGCCCCGGTTTGTTCCTTCGCGCGAGGCCACGCCACCTTCATTGTGCCGCGAGCTGCCTCGGGACTGCCGCCAAATAAGCCCGTCCATCACCGCACGCATGTTCATTTCCACGCGGGGCCCTGCCGCCGACCTTCCGCTGCCATCTTATTAGCTTTCCGACAAACGAGCGCGCCTCACTCTAAGACGTCTACAGGCAACATCAGTCTATCGGTCGTCCGGTGTGGCCGCCTCCGCACACGGCTGGTCCGCAGCCACACAGTGGCTTTCCATCTCTATTCGCCGCGTAAGCCCTCACGTCCAGTACCGCAGCTCTGTCCATGAGTTCCTTCCGCTGAACTCCCGCGCGCGCCATCGTCGCGCGCCTGACCTCCTGCTCTGCTCCGTCAGATTCCATGCCTTCACCCGCCCTTCCTTCTCCTACTCAGCCAGCTATTCACTGTCGCTCTTCTCGCCGCACGGGGATCCTCACAAGCGCCTCACAAACATCCTTCGGCATTTATAGGATTCCCCGTCTTGGGCGAGGATTACGCAACCATCAAAAAACTTGGGTGGAACACATTGAGATAAATTTTATGCAACCTGGCGCTCGGTTCCACGGCGTGGCACTTTTCAACACGTTTATGATGTGGCGCGTAGGCGTCGTCCGGTTTAGCATAGGGGCGTGTAATTTGTTTCTCTTCACAGGACTCTTCCGTCTGTCTCTGCGGCATCTTCGGGACATTGGCCTCTACCTTGCGCCTATAAGTACGTGAGTCTGTACACGCAAGTGCCCATTTTCAGACAAGCCTTCGCTCCATCTCTACCCGTCAGCAGGGGTGTTTCTTGGGGCCTGCTTGGGCACGTCTAACGCTCGATTTGCTTCGTTACTGTGCTGTGTGCTTGGTATCCGCTCGGTTCCTTCTTCTCCTATAACTCAAATCGCCTGCCGTAAGCCCGGAAGGGGCTCTAACTAATAGGTTCTGTAGTGAGAGATTTGCTATGCGCACAAGGATGAGCCCTTGTGAATGAGTGAGAGATTCTCAATAATGGCAATTTTCTTTCCCATTCATCACTCTTTGGTCTTTCGCTCTGATATCACAGAAAGACGTAGGCCTTTCTGAGCAAATAGTCCAGTCAGCGGAGATAACAGATGAGCCTGTCTCGATGATCACATGAGAGGAAGGAGTGGTCACAGATATGTTCTACTATTAACCTACCAGGTTACAGAGCACTATAAATATTTGCCACATTCTCTCAGCCCTCAATTTCCATACACAGAGAACCTCTCTTGCACTCACATAGCTTTTAAATATAATTTTGCTTTTAAAATAATTTGGGCGTGAAATTCAATGTCTAACTGTAAGCTAACGTAGAGGAACTTAAATTTATCATTAATTTAACTTCTATCTTTTCTGTTTCTTCTCGCACACTCTGGCAACACAAACGTCACTTCGGCACATACATGTACTTCCTTTTACGTGTTTCGATGTGTGCATTCCGCATACATTACCGGGCGCTTTGGGCATTTGCATTCACACCAATAACGATACATGGTAATTTAAGAAACACTCTGTGGCACGACTGCGCTCCGGACGACCCCACGCGGAAGCCGACAGAGGTTTTAAATGGAAACGCGTTCAGAGTCGAATAGCGCATTCAAAGACGGATATGCAAAGACGTTAGCGGCGTTGTGCGCGCTCGGGCTTTTTCCTAGGCCAAATAATGCCATGAAATAAAATATTTTTTGTCCAAATCGAAGAGAAATGAAACACAACTCGCGAACTCAACTGTTAATAATTTCGGGAAGTTAAATACTGCGCTGTAATTGTGGTAATTATCAAACTGAAGTTTTCGCTAACAAATGTACTTATGAGCCTTGTGTAGCAACAGTTCTATGATTACTATGTTCCTTCGTTTTCAACGACTAGTTACTTCGCAAAAAATACGGGTTTCGACCAATTAATCTAAATGATTCTCCCAAAGAAAATGGAAAGAAACATCCCAGGCATTTTGATCATTAACAGGACAGTTCTAAATCCAAAACTCCAATTTATCAAGTTTCCTCTCACAGAATGTTGCGCCAGCAGGCAGTAAGAATTAAATGGAAATGCGCGAGTCACGTCGCAAACTAGCACGCAAGACAGATGTGGCGGCAGAAATCCACCATGTGGGTGCCCATTACATCTGAAGCATAGCGGGAGGAAAACGGAATCCAGATGGCTGACGATTTCGATATTACGACATTGGAGCCACAAACAGTTCGAATGAATCGAGATGTAGAACAATTTGTAACGGTTGTCTCTTCATAATCTTTCCAAAAGTGTCTTAAATGTCAGCGATTGCATACTTCCACTTCGATTAGCCTCATCAGCGGGAGTTTTACAGAGAGCTTCCTCCTCTTACAAGCCTTTGCTCTGCATGTGGACACGCACTCAGCTCATCCATTCATTCACGTCAAATTAAATGAAGCGACTTCTTGATTTCCCTCCAACCGGGGCGAAATTTGCGCTATCTATCATTCACCGCGTATCGAAGGACCCGCATGTCGTGGGCTGGCGAGGCGGGGCCGCGGCATGCCGCGGGGTCACCACTCCAATGTTAAAATATACTTGGAAAATTGTGGACAGTGTCGGCTTTGCCGGCGCCAGCATCGGCCATCAGCATCGGCGGCCACTCCCGCCGTCATAGGTCGACGTGCACTACGAAGGCATCCGCTCCATCTGTTCGAAATAACGTGGGACACGATGCGGCGGGCGACGACGGTGCGCGCCCGGCGGCCGAATCCAGGGGCGGCTGCGGTTGGCAGCCACCGGCCGGGGTCGGGGCGGGGGCGGGGCGGGCGGGGTGGGGCGCGTCGGGGGTGGCCCGTCGGGGGGCCGCCGGCCCGGCGCTGCCGCCGCGGAATCAATACGGCAGGATGTGGGAAGCAGCGAGGGCATGGGCTAAGAGCGCAGAGGCTGCGGCGATGGAGGGCGACGAGAGAGTGTGAAGGTGGCAAGGGATGCAGGGCGATGCCGATGTTGATAGGTCGGAGATGAGGAAGTGGCAGCGGTGAATTAGAGATAGCGGAAAGTACGGAGCTGTAAGGTGACAGTAGGCCTGCGGTGGATGGACATGGGAGCGCTAGGTGGACGGACAAGGAAGAAGGCAGTAGATGATGTGTTACATGTTCTAAGCGGTGTTGGCGAAAGGATGGCGAGCTTGGGGCTAAATGGACAGTGGAGTGCGGCGGAGAGACAGTGAGACGAATAGCTGGGACTTTGCAAGCAGGAGCGGAGGGTGAGATGGGGAAGATGGCTCGGATACGAGCGAGGTGACCGTGGGATCCCTGCGAGGGAACGAAGGTTAGTCGAAGAACGTAGAGAATGGGACGAAGTCGTGGTGTGAGGCGGAAACGATCGGTGAGGTGATAAGAGAGGCGGGGGCGGCGAGGGAGGCGTGCTGGGCCAAGGCGGAGGCAGCGCTGCTGGAGAGGGGGGGCGCAACACGCGCGTGAGGTCAGCCCAGACGGGGTCACTGTAGGGTCACACGGCCGCCCGCCTTCAGAGCTATCTCCGCGCATCGACGCCGCGGGCCGCGTGGGTTGCTACAGAGAGCCGCGTTGTAGTTACCCGCCGAATAAAGGGCTGCCAATAGCACACGCTTATGGGCGTGGTGCAGGCCAATATTCTGGGTTCATGTATGGTTTGCTGCTATTATATTGATGAATCGCCACTTTAGGCACTTTGGTGAGTGACTATACATCGTATAAAGCGCCTGAGAGAGCAGAAAATTATCCGAGCTAGTTATTGAAGTCTAAGATTGCGCGTATTATCACAGACTTGAAGGGGCAGTTAATTCTTAATCATAAATTTATTACTGCAAGAGATGGACAAGTAAAAATTATATATTGTTAACAATCAGAGAAATTAGATAATAGGGAATATTTACGCAACTTGTATGAAGAGTGTGCTGGTTCGCAGATATATTCCTTTAAAAATGATACACAACGGATCAGTATGCTAATTTGGATGTCTTGCAGAGGAAACATATGATAAAGCTAGTCGAAAATTCTCGTGCTAATCGAGCTATCTAAATAGATCTTTATTCAACTTCTTCACAGAGCTTGGCGCAGCTCGTCATCGCATTTCACCGATGAGCATTGACTGATGGTTCTGAGCTTTTCAAGATAATCAAGAAAATTTCGCAAAACTTGTGTTGGAAAATGCAAGGATGGGTACCGACTTCATGGACGGCAAACGCACATTTTGCTCTACGTGGGCCAAGTTATAGTTTATCCTGACAGCTATTTATGATGTTACGCGTAGGAAGCTTCAATGCTAGTAATGTACCAACCGCGAGTGTGGATGGACGGTGGAGGAGCTTTGGTTGTGAGGGATGAAACGGGCGGATTATTTCTCGTGAGATTCCAGGTACGTCGAGCAGGCAGTGGGACTATGGCTCTGGTATTCGATGGAGATTATTAAAAATAAACTATGGTGGTGTCGTGATCAGGAAGTTGCGCGCACAGATTTGACAGGGTAAAATGACACGACTAGCAAGTGTTGCAAAGAGATTATATAGTGTGTATTATCTAATTATATATATTGGATATATAATTAGTTTATCATTATTATTTTATTTTATTATTATATATTGTTACTTAATCGTAAGTCTGTTATGATTGACACATTGTCATTACGTTAATTACTAAAAGGACAAATGGCTTATTTCATTTCAATTATAGAACTAATATTATGTAAAGCATGTAAATTGAGAGCGCTGCACAAGACTAGTGGATCTTGATGCTCAGGGACAGTCGACAAAAGTTGGTTGGCAGTCCCTTTCATTGGAGGGAATTTAGCGTTAGGCAGCACAATCTGTCGTCCCAGTTTCGAACAACTTCCATTTAGGCAACGAAACGCCAGTTTACACATCAAAAACGTAAATGTTTACTTTCACACGATGGAGCTCAAGTCGATTGCCCTTCAAATGTTGTTTAAACGTTACGAAAACCAATATAACGCGTCACAAACCAATACCTTTCGCAAGAAAAATCGCATAAACACCTTTCCTTGGCAAAATGATCTTTACAATATGTATTTTAATGTGGGTAGTATGTAATTAATTTAAAAATAATATTGTTTAGTGTCGCACTCTTGGCAGGGAGGGGGATACAGCGCAATCCTTTTGGAGGAGCCATCAGTGGATTATTGGTTAATAATAAACATTTGTTGTTAATAGTGTTCAATATTATGTTTGTGCTGTAATACATGGTACTATACAAAATTATATTTTAAATAATTAACATAACTCTAACATATAATATATTTAAATCAATTTTGGCAAATAAAAGAAGGTATACCTACGAATTTCCATAACTCTGTGGCTTAAATCAGCTGTTTCCGGTGTCATACCAATCATAAGGTTGAACCGCCCCCGTAACGTGACGTGCTCTGTAGTGAACGAGTGTAAGGTCCCGATTCGATTACACATAAGCCGTAACAGTTGATGCGCAGCCAGAAGCAAATTTTTGAATAAATCGCAGTATAACAAAAGAAAAACTTTAATCTACATAAATCTATACTATATAAATCGCTCCTCAATTAAAATCTATACTAAATAAAACTTTACTATATAAATCACCGGTATAACAAAAAACTATATGCTTGTGCGGTCTGCATCCGCCAACCTGCCTTTGTGGTCGCTCCTGCGAGCGGTGGCGCGGGCCGGCGGCGGCGGGCGGCGGCGGCGGGCGGCTTGGGCGAAGGGCTTCCGCTCCCGACGCGCGTGCGCCGCGTGGGCCGACGCAGCTGCCGCGTGCGTGCCAGCCTGCGTCGGCGGACAGGATGGTGACAATTCGCCGCGCCCCCGACTGCAGGGCCTCGGCCGCGCCGTTCGCCGCCATGCCCCTCGTTGCCTCGGACGGGACAGCGCGCTGTTCCCGCCACTGCCAACGACACACCGCCCATTTACTCCCACACGCCCACAATTGGTACCCGGGCAGCATTTTAGACGGTTCCGTCATCGTCTTGAACGAATACCATCTCTACAAGTTTTTTCCTACCAGAGTGGGAATGGGCGGAGCATATGTGTCTTCATCGCAGGAAACATCAGTGCGCTTTTAGTCAGGGAGGGTCTTACGAGTTTGGCTGTGTAATATACTTGTGATAGTGTCTCGGTAAATTATGTAAGCTTAGGCTCGAATTTCGGGAGCCCTATGTGGGAAAAGGACGTAATCTAGCGATCCGGCCTCTGGTGCTCCGTACGACGCGATTGTGTGTCTCTGTTGTACATGGAAGATGAACTTATGTGATATCAGTCCGACCACACTGGCAACAAAAGGTAATCCACTAACATTTACATTACGGGCAAAGTTAGGCGAGCCACGAACTTTCCTTCATACGCTTGCCCATCACCTCCTTTTCTTCTTAAACATACATACAACTTCTATAAGCTCACCATCATACTCGATGATAAAAACGAACTTAGAGCTTGTAACGGGTGTGGCCGATGCCCCATTGTCACTTATACCCGGAGGAACAGAACCCCGAATACTCAGCAGTGTTGGTTGGCTGAAAATGGGACTCTCACTGCAGGAGAAGCTGGTAATCAACCGCGAGTCCGAACTCTTTCGGGATATAAATATGGCTCAAGATGGAATTTTGATCATAATTTAGCGGTGCTCGGCGGATCACAAAATATTCAATCTCTCCAGAAAACTAGACGTCAATCGCACCGGTATCTGGCTTGTCATTATCTACTAACCGTATTCACTAATTCATCACATAGCATCGGAGAGACTAGCTTCTATCCTCTGCTCGCGTCTAGCTGCCTTTGTTCTGCCGGCTGATGACAAGACGAGACCGAACCGGTAACAGCGTGTAGCGACAGACTTCCTGCTTCCGAGAGCGCGTTACGCGCAGACGGCAGCAAGCCATCGGGGACTAAAGTGTTCCGGTGACGTTGCCTACGCACAAGATTGCAATGTATTCCTATAGCCGACCTCGGCTCAGCACCACGAACGGAATTCGATATTCCGTTCGGCTAGAGATTACGGCGATAGTCAGGGCGGCAGTCACGTTTGGGCCGCGTAAGTCTTTATGTGGGCGTTAATGCTGCTATTTCCGAGAAGGAATTCGCATCGAGCGACTGATTGAGGTTGCAGGCCGCGCGCTGCGTGGCGTGGCGTCGGAAAGGTGAGGCGAGAAGAGGCCGAGGCGCGAGCGTCATTTGTGTCAGCAATGGGTGGGTCACTCGAGAGCAGCCTACCCAGCGCCAAACGCGCAGCCGACAAAACCAGGGATGCGACGCGACGGCGGCCGGCCCGGAGGGCGAGCGGGACTCGTGCGTGGGCTCTGGAGTGGCACGCGGCACGCACAAGGCAGGAGGGGAACGGGGGGAGGGGTATAGGGGGGAGAGAAGAACGCCGGGGCGGAGCTGTATGGGGGTATGCGGGCGAGGTGGGGTGAGAACATATAGCGGGGCTGGGCTCAGTGGGCGAGACGGGAGTCGTCGGCGAAACGCGAAGGCGGGCGAGGAGGAGGCAAGAAGTCCGGCCTTGCTCGCAGGGTACAGACGGACTAAGGCGGGGCGAAGAGGCGAGGCGGGTGTTGAAGGGCGAGCGGATATGGCGAGGCGAGGCGAGCGAGCAGGCGAGGCGAAGGTCGGAGGGGCCTTGTGGGGCGTAGGCGAGGCGAGGCGAGGCCGAGGTGAGGGGACAAGAGGACGAAATGGCAAGGCAAGGACGGGACTTCGAACGGCGTGCCGAAGAGTGATGCGAGGCGAGACGGGCGGCTGAGTGCGGGAGGAGGAGGCGGACAGTGGACGAGTCGAGACGAGGCCGGGCCGAGGCCGTGCCGAAGTGGAGCGAGGCGGGGCGGGGCCTGGGCCGGGGCGGGCGAGCGGGGCGAGACGGGGCGAGTCGGGCAAGGCGATGTTCGAGGCGAAGGGCGCACGCGGTGATGAGGGCGAGGCGGGGCGGGGCACACGGACGGGGGACGGAGGTGGGAGTCCATCTTCAAGAACGCACCTGCACTATATCGTCACCCGGTCTGAAATATATTACACTCACACACACCCTCCACCCCCCCGCACTTTCTAAATCTCTCACTCACGCCCCCCACACTCGACACACTTCACCCCCTCCCGCACACCAACACTCGCGACACAATTCACATACTACGGCTTAATCTTTGAGTTGCAAGGAACTCTACGCAGAAACACTAGGCGCTCGCGCCTGTCGTAACTTTATGGACTTAGACACATGCACTAGCGGCCGTCCCTGTTTATGGTATTAACAGCGTTTTAGAGAAGAGAGGAAGGGTGCGTGCTGAAGTGGCTGCGGTCTGCAGGTATTCCTTGATACGCACTCTATATCGCCACCTCCTCCTCTTTTTTCAACCGCGTCGCCCTGCCCAACTACGTTTGTTTTCTCTTTGCCATGAGCCTGTACGTGTTTGCTCAATTTATTTCTGAACGTGGAATTGTTTTTTTCTCTGGGCGATACTTTTTTATGCATCACCCTTTGTGGGGTGATTTGGCGAGCGTGAACAGCCGAGGGATTGGGTGTATATATCATGCTTTTGCCGGTATATAGAACTCGGATTTAATTCCACTGTATGAGTATATATTAGCAAGGAAATGAAACGGAGAGTCGAACATAACGAAGTGGGTAAATGGAGACAATAAAAATAAATGCATCAAAAGTAATTCTTTGTAATTTGGGTATAACAAAGCATCATTAGTCAATTTTTCTAATTTTTTCTTGTATATTTCTTTAGTATCCTATTATCAGATCAAATATTATTTTTATGTAAAGAGCATGTTGGTGTACTCCACAAATAGTTAATCTAAAATTGTTTATTTTAATTCAAATATAATAGTAAACATAATCTACCTTATTTGATAATGATTATTATGTTTTTACATATTAACCAAAATTTCCAACTGAACAACGTTTAGAATTGTTTCTTCTATAATTTATTTATAATTAGTTGTAGATGTTTCCTTTTACAGTAGAGCAAAAATGAACTCACAGGCGTTCCTTCATAGTTTTTTTGAAAACCTAAATTGGCATGAAGGGAATTATGTCCGATATTTCCTTTTTTAAGCTTCCGGTCATTTTAAATTACCTATAACATATTCAAGTTAAATCATCAAATTAAAATGCAGGATTTCTTAAAAAAAATAATACAAATTATACCAATATCAATTATGATTCGTGAAATTTCGCATTTACAAGATGGGCAAAAGAAGCATCGACACTATCATAAATTGTTCAGCACTCGTAAGTCCGGCTTAATTATTTTAAAAATAAATTACCGTCAAATAACTCACGCACACACTGTAATGACCATCTTGAACTTTTAAAATGAATTTGAAGCATTTTTAAAACACACCTTCCAACGTAAGTAATTTCATTTATCAGAAGAGGTAAAGGAGCCAGAGAGAGTGACGGAGTCCGTCAATAGTATATACTTCATTAATACACCATTCTATTATTACATTAGATTAACGGCACTCACATTCACTTCCATCGACAAGGTAGTGCCCGTTTGTGGCGCATTTCAGGCTGCTTTCGCAGGCAACATGTGGGAGCACAGAAGAAGGGTTATTGTGCAGCGGATAGCGAAGGAGGAGGGGATTCTGAAAGGCACCATAGTCTTCTGCAACTTCGGATTGAGTTCGTCATGTGCGGGTAACCACCTGTGCCATCGTGAACTTGACACATCTTTGTGGGTGCCAAAGCAGTACTGCCTACGACGAGCCTTCCCCTGTTATTTCTTGCTGGAGAAATTCGCCTCATTAGAGGTGCATTAGACAACGAATAATCAAAACGCTGCGTAACACAAAATTTGCTGTTTTCACAAACCACACCAAAATAAAAAAGCATGACAGGAATTAGAGTTTACACTCTCAGGCGGTGGTATTATGGTGATTAGTGGCATTGCATAGAAGTTGTTTCTCATATGTATTAGATTGCAGTAAGAAACTAATATGGCAGCAAGTATTATTTCAGGTAATAAGAGACCACGAAGTATGAAAAATTAAACTTAGCTTGCCGCATATTGTGAGAGGCAGTAAAAGTAAGAAGTAGGATGGCATAATTATGCCTGTAGTAATCAATAACAAAGGCAATTATGCGCATTTAAATTGCATTTGTATATGCAAAGCAGCTAGACGTATATAACATATCTTTTTCTTCATTCTGAGAGAAGAACAGAAGCTATCAGAAAGGCGGCCATAATTAAAGGCACGGGCACATGACGAAGGAGTAAGTTAGCATGGGGAAGATCAGAAAAACAGCAAAGGCCAGGTCAGCAGCAATCCCCACATAAACCACCAACACACAAAAAGAGGGCAGACTCATGCGAGGCTAACTAGCGATTTTTACGCAGAATCCCGTTCTTAATATCAGCAGTACTAGGAAAGTAACAATAACTCGTTCATATTCGGAGGACGCTGGCAGGCTAGAGAAAGGTCAGAGTTTATTAGAGGGCTTATCGCAAGAACAAACAATAATAGACCGAAACAAATGTTCGGGGCGATCAAACGCGAGATTAGGCAACCAAGGCTTAATTTTTTAATAACTAGTTGAATATTCTAGGCGTGACATTCCAAAAGAGCAACGTGGGGGTACAAGAACATAAATTAGAAAAGTGGCGATGTTCTGACGATTAAACAAAGTCCACATTTATAGATCATCATATTAAGAAAAGAAGAGAGAAATAACTTTTTGCATATCTGTAGAAAGAACTATGCTTTGGGCCTGGTGATATAAATGAAATAATCAAGAAGTACAACAAAAAAATCGATTTTAAGAAGAAAAAAGGAAAAAAAACAAAGAAAGGTAGAAAATCAAAAAGACAAAAGAAAAAGAAAAAAAACAGGTGGCGTCTGTGATATAATGCTGTCTTACGTAATGATATGTTAATGCAAAAATTAGGCTAGATGGGCAATAAGTAAATGTCAGTGTTTTTTCTTGGGGCTGATCGAATTGCACATAGAGAAGGCGGCATGAGGCTAATGTGCATTTGGTATCTTCTAAGCTACATTTTCATCTCACGATTTTTCATGGCATAGTTACGAAAAGTTATGGCATTAGGCGGGCTTATTGATTATTTCCATGCATTTAATGGGCGGGGCAAGTTAGAAAGTAACAGCAGGTATAAAAAAGTATTGCTATAAATAGCGACTCTTCATATTTAAGTGCCGGCATTTTGTATTCATTTATTATTTTGTTGGAAACTCACTTTTCTCTTTGGAAATTTGATATGTTACCGAGAGACTGCGCTTGACAAAGAAAATTGTTGGATGAATAATACATTTATTTAATAATATTATGCGCTAGTGAGGGGGCTTGAATGTGGGGGGTAACTCATAAACACAACCCCAAATAAACAGAGAATTTTATATGCAATATCTAAAAAAACTTTTACTTTTTGTACTCTGCAATGTGAGAATATGGCAGGCATTGTATGCTTCGTTTTATGCAGTGGGCCAGGGGCAGTAAAAACCACCACCCCGCAAATCTTGCCATGTAGGTATTCGCACTACATGGCAGAAGTATCAATGTTGCATTTGCAATATAACCCAAACAACAGCAAGATGAACAATTTTTTACGATTTAGTTTGCAGCCGCGCTGATTTTTTTTAGTTTTGATCATGGCAATGCCAGGAAGGCGTCATATAGTCTCTCGTTACTGTCGTAGTTTTGGCAATTTAGCAGTCTTCAACTATAAAAGGCATTTTTATCATAAAAAAACGGCTTGGCATGAACTAAAGGTGCATAATGTTTGTATGCCATTTTAATTTGAGAGAAAAACTTAGGCAAATGGTCAAGCAGAAATGTATTGCTTATACGTCTTTATTCGCGCACAAAATATTATTTTTGTTTGCCCATAAGTGATTGTGTATGGGCTGTTAAAAATATATATGTGGACATTGCTTCTTGTGGTGGCATTGTTCGAGATGGAATGGTTAGAGCCTCAGCTTGTGAATATAGAGTTTTGCCTAATCAGGCATTAAACTGACAAGTGCGAGGCCTCAGGCTGCACTGGCGTTACAGTCGCATTGTATATTGATGTTGCAAGC
>BOPP01000765.1:0-13825 GCA_017312745.1 Gryllus bimaculatus | reverse complement strand
AGGCAATTCACTGACAAGCATTACAAATCAGGACCCAAAACCTTTGCTCCCCTCTACTGTTACAGTGCCTGTGTGATTCATGTTTAGTCCACAACACTGCTGGCAACAGATTCACAATGTAACCTATAAGTGGTGCATTGGGTTTTAATAACATTTCTACATTACGTCAGTAACCATGTTGAGTGTGTTTGGTAGCACAGACTAGCATGTTCGGTAACTAAGAAGAGAAAGAAGATGGGTAAAATTATCTATAATATGAAGAAATTATAAGCTAGAATGCTTAACACTGGAGAGAACTGCAAGTGATCCTGTTTGAAGGTTTCCAAATAATGTCTTCAGATGCACAACAAAGAGGGCAATTTTATAATACACAGCGCAAGTATTAAAGAGGACTTGTTACTGATATACCAGTTCAACATCCATAAACACTGTTCCTGGATTGTAAGGGTTCCTTCAGGAAGCGACATTACCAGAAGCAATGAACTTACACACTTACCCAAATTTCAACACTGTCGTTGCTAAGCGTGTTGGGGACAGTTGTGTTACATCCTGGAAAACATGGTGTCCAGGCAACTGCAGGCTTTCACAATGAAAGTGGCATTGTGGTTTTATTTTGCTAATTGAATCGTTTTTAGCTTTTTACGATTTATATTTTACATGATTTTGCAAATTCAAACTCCACCAAATTAGATTTATTTACCTTCATGTTACGTTTAACTAATGCAACGCTGAGGTTTTGAAAAGTAGTTTTATTGCCAATTAACTGACACACCTGTCTCTAACCATTACCCATCAAATCTGCCAAGCTGAAGGTCTAATTTGCATCTGACAATTTTTGGTAAACCCTGATCCACCAGCTTTCTATAGAGCATTAGTTTGAGGTAATGCACAGAAAGATGTAAGTAATACTGTGTTAGCAGATGATCAATCATGACCTCATTTAATTTAAAAGTCCTGTATTTTTTGTATGTAAAATTGCTTCGCATTTCCGTGATTTTACAGAATAGTTTTCATCTCTTTATCTACCTTTATCTCTAATAAAATTAGTTGTGCTTAGCATGGTGATTCATTCCCCCCGCCGATTTTAACACTGGATCGTAGACACCAAAACCATCAAATTTAAATTCTGACAAATTACCAAAATGTGGCTATGATCAGTTTTGGCCATACCTTTCAAGTGTATTCTTATTACCACTTTGAACTGTCACTATTCAAACCAGAGCTACTTACTAGTAATTGAACCACTCCAATCGAACGGCGTTCGTCTTCTTAAAGTGATGAATATAGTATGGACACCTCTCAGAAGGACTCATACTTACAAAAAACATTTTTAAAATTTCTTCATTCTCAAGCTGGAACAACACCAAAAATTATTCATGTTGTCAATTAATACTTCCTTTCCTTCATCACATCAACTGAAGTGTCAGTTAAAGGCAATAATTGGTGTAAAATCACCTGTGATAAATTTGCCTTTTCTTTGATGGAATCTGCCAAACTTAAGGGTAGCCGAGGGAGCTCCTCCACCTGGAACAAAAAAATAAAATTTTCCACTAATGGAGTCGAACAGTTTTGTTTACAAAGCCAATTGCACAAATTAACCCATATGTAGAAACCTTCCATAAATTTTGAACATAGGTGATAATGTCAAAATAATAGTAATTGAAAGAACAATGTTTCAAGATCTTGGAATATCATTAACTATTATCAAATACAAAAAGCAGCGCAAATTGCTCTGTACTTTGAACCAATTCTTTGAGAATTTAATAAGGTTACTATATACGATGTAACTATCATCTAGTTGCAAAAAGTACAAAGTAATGATTATTTATAAATTTCAATTTAAAAAAAGTTAAAATTGTGTTACGATATTACATGTGTTGGTGTAAGTGCAAACTGTTGCACATGTTGTTGATGTCCTCAGAATCCCTTTTAAACCTTGCTCCGCTACTATCAGTAAGTTGGAAAAAATTAAAATTTTAAGTGTTGAACCATTTTACACCAAACACTACAAATTCTTGACAACAACATGTAGAGATGCACCATGTAATATAAAATTTGTCTGGCACTAGGCATTCCAAATTTGAGCATGCAGAGTATGACATGATGATTCCACCCATTTGCAAATATACCAAACCAACATCAATTTAATGTATGTTTCTTTGCTAATCCTTGTGTTTATTCGATAATATATATTAAAAGGAAGGTAAAATCTAAGATTAGATTTTACTTATTTGCTGTTTATTGCGGCTTTGCTATCTGGAGCGAAAAAAATTAACATCTATTTTTACCATTTTTATGATCGCAAGATTCTATCGAATCCCTCACACACACACAAAAGATCCTATATTACATACATTTCTTGCAAAAGCACTATACACCAAGAAGGAAAAGTTAAGAAAACATAATCAATCCTAAGGAAGGTAAGCTTGGACGTCCACCCCAATTTTTCCTCACACTTCAAAGGATGTAATGTTCTTATCTCTTATCTTTTTCAACAAATGCTTCTATACATCCACAACGTTTATGTATGCTGAAGTGTATGTTTGATGGAAATTTACCCAACAGCTTTCAGAGTTCATGACTGCTGGTAGACTTAATACATACTCTGAATGAATCTTTCATTTTTTAATTGAATTACCAAGACAATTCTTCCACTCTTTGAATACTCCATATCTTCCCTTCTGTTGAACCTCCATGTTACTTGAAAACTGTCCAGAAAAAAAAACTTAAGTCAATTGAACTTTACCTTTATAATTTTCCGGCGATCGTATGATCAATTCTCCTAGAAAAAATCCCCTCACATAAGGGCTCAGTCTCCAGAACTTTTCTTTCTCAATTGTAATGTCTCTCATTGATTTTTATTAATATGATCTAGTTTGAAAAAAACTATAAGCGTGATCAAAAGTCCACTCAATTGTAAGTAGATCAATTTTAAATTTTTAAACTTATAAAGTATTTTCTAGTTAACCTCAATAATTAGCATAGTTTTTCGAACGGATATCGAAGAACGTGTTTCTTTTCGATTGATTCATATGTTTGTATTTAAAATTCATGGGGCCAAGTTAAAGGCTGAAATTTGTCAATACTTAATTCATTTTATGAAATATTTTACACCGTTTCAAGACGAGCAGTACAGTTTTCCTGATGTCATGACATAACGAAGCCAATGAGTATTTTTTAAACCTCAGGGGAATGACACATATTACATCTGATGATTTTTCTTGTTGTAAGAGCTTCAAAAAATCTTTTACAGCCTAAGAGGCAGGTTGAATGCACTCCTGATTCAAGTTCTTCATTTTGTCAGTAATATTGTTTGGATACTTTTCTTTGTAAATCCATTTGCTATTTCCTTTAATCATATGAATAAGCTCAAGAATAAATCACTATTGCATTAATACTGCTTTGGGGGTCAGTCTGAATGTCTTTGCTCTTCAAAACAGGTGTGTCTTTTAATCTTTCTGAAAATGCATGGTAAGGCAGGTCCAAAAAAAAAATAGTAGGCTCACACTTTGCTTTGCAAAACGAAACTAGTAGTTTCAAACAGGCTCGCCCCATTCTTTCTCGCCATTATTGGAAAAAGCTATGAATATATCGCATTTCTTTTGTCACTTACTACACAGTCTCGCTATACTAGATCAAAGGTGATTAATCAACACAAAAAATACAAGCAATCCACTGTTGCCAGCACAGTGTGTAAAAATACATGAGTACACTTTGCTAATAAAAATCAATACAGATTAGAATATAGAACCAACATCAAAATAATTACAACAGATATTTCAGACTGTGCATTCTTTCCTTTCTCGTAAGTTGATAACAAGTTCTGATTAGAATTTCAACATTTTTCTTTTTATTCCAATACGCAATAAATTTTTTTTTAGACAATGTTAATAAATGTTTTAATAACATAACCTGATGGGATATTCTCGAGAAGTAATTTAATAATCAATCTGCTCGAAATTATGCACAACACAACAATTCTCCGAAACATTTCATTGACCAAACACCACCAAAAAAAAACACTGCGCTATTGGTTAGGAGTACACCACCAAAAACTGGACTTAATTAAAACCAGCTGCATTCTTATCACTGCTTTAACATCTGAGAACGTCTTGGGACAAACAATTAAGCAGCTCAAAATATTTTAGTTATTTAGTTCTAGTAATAGAGAGCAGGGAGATTCGCGGTCTGTTGGTTATATCTATTTCTTAGTTCATTAGTTAAAAGCAAATTTAATTAAAGCACGTGTCCCATTAAACTATTATTACTGTTAAGAGACTTGCGGCGAGTAAACAACGTCTGCTAATATAATTCTAGACGAGAAAATACCTTGACATTTAAACAGGCAATCAGGCATCAGTTAGGCACACCTACAAAGGGTCTGCGAGCCTAGCGTTTACTAAGTTAAAATGAATAAAAATAGTTGTTTAAAAAGTTGTTCTTTCTTCCTTTAGAATGTAGGTATATTCTATACGTGTATATGTAACAGTATTATTAGTATGCGCAATTTATTTATCAGGTAGAGGTTAAGAATATTCAGGTGAACTCACTATCTGAATAATGTTAATGAACTTATTTAGATTATGAAAATACAATTTAATACTGGGCTGTTTAGATTCCTAATCTATTCTAATTCTTAAGGCGACTGTTGCCTTCATGTTTAGACATCTCAAAGACTGGTGAAACCTATTATAAGTCTTGAAGTCTTGGATTTCTTTACATATCTACTATTAGACTTAATTTTTATCTATATGTGTTGCTTTAGTGTCGTATATATCAATATTGTAATGCGCTTTTAGTGATATTTGTAAGTTCTCAGTAATAGAGGACAGTTGATCGATATCGTGCAGATTCATTGGTTTCATCATATCATATTTTTATAGCGTATACAAAAACATCTAACTTTAAATAAGCAAGGTAATAGCCTACATTGACATTACTAAATTATATGTGTCATAAACGGACATATTAGAGTGTATTGTGACAATAGAGCGTGCATGATTATAGAAACAGGCAATCAGCTGTTGGAACCTCAAAAGACTCTGTCCTGTTACATTGGCTGCTTTCTTACTTATATAGAGTGCGATAGATAAAATAGATGTTTGTCTTACTCCTCCATTTAGTGGTATCTATATTTTAGTGCTAGATTATATTGTTACATTAGTAATTTGGTCATTTGATGATATATCATTTGGAGTAGTATTAAATATACCAGGCGCAGCAGATAATGGTAGTCTGTTCTAAATAGAATTATTTTCAATACTGGTGCTTGTTTTAGTTAGTTCATACATTTCATCTCTATAGACGTTATACCAATGTTAGACCGATCAGACTGGTTGAAACCATATACGGGACTCAGTCTGATATTCTTTACCCAGTAGTGGATATAAATAGACTAATTTACTATCAGTGTTTAGCTTGAGTGGCGCTTATTTATCTATTAATTGCTTTCTAATAGAATTATATTTCTCAGTAATTACCTTATATGGCAATTAGTCAGAATTCGACTGGTCGTGGTATACAATGCATAATAATTAAGTTACAAAAAACCTTAATTTAGATGATGCAGAGTAACATACTAAATTAACTGTTAAAGAGCCAGGTCAAAATGAAACTGAGTGTAGAGGATTACGCTCTTTTTAGCAGGGCAACCAGGCTGTTTGCGAAACCACAAAAGGGCTTCACGTGCCATGTCTTACTAATTTATTGATTAAGATAGTTTTTTGTTACTTCGTTTCCTTAGTTGAAGTATATTTGATAGTGCTATCTGCTGCTACGATCTAGTAATGCTATGTGAGTACTTCAGATGATCTAATATTCCATGCTCTTAAGTCTGAGCAAAATCTTGACTTTTAAAACTTAGAATATCATTCTATTGACTGGGCTATCTATAGTATTATGTCAAATCTTATTTCTTAAGGCGTTTTATGGCGCATGCACGAGAACATCAAGACTAGCGTGAAACCATATAAAGGTGACTCAGTCAGATTTACTTACGATATGGATACTAGACTAATTTTTTTTCGTATATGGTTCTGCTTTTTGAGTGCGTAGATTATTCTTATTTTATAAATGTCCTTTGAATTAAGGTTTATTATAGATCTTAGTATAAATAGCGAGCAATTGGTGAGATCGGGCGTCATTTCCTGTTAGGATAGGTATTAGGAAGACATATTTATCATCTATATTAGTTCAAGAAAACATTAACTTAATAGCACAAGCTAAATTTACTATTTCACTCGATTACAGTGTTTTTTTGAGTAAAAAAAAAATGAATATTAGAGGCGCATTTTTATATATACTCTTCTCATTTAGTATGGGACAATACAGAGCGGTGTTGGTAACCTCAAAGGGCCTACAAGCCTGTTGTCCCTTACTATTTATTGATAAGTGAATGTTTTATTATCCTGTTCCCTTCATAGCTTTGTAGTATAATTTCTTTCATGACGACAGTATAGAACCAGTTTAAGTAGCTTTAGTTTCAGTATGTTTCAAATAATTCCAGTAGAGCTCTAGATCAGAAAATGTTCTAGCTTTTAAAGATAGAATCATTTATACTGGGCTGTTTATTATTCTACGAGTTTGATTGCTAAGCGTTTTCCAAGTTAACGAATCAGATGGTGAAAACCTATAAGGCTCTAGTCTGGATTTCTTTACAAATGTCTATAGACTAATTTTTCAGTTGTCTTGCTTAGTGGAGTATATTCCTTTTATGCTTTAGTTATTTAGTTTCTAAGTAATGAGCAGTGTGAGATCGAGTTCCGGTCTATAATCATATTGTTAAGATTCAAAAAACATTGCAATTAATAAGCAGGTAGAAATTACTTATTTACTGTTAAAGGGGGTAAAAAACGAATATTAGTGCGGAATACCTTCTTTTAGGCAGGCAATCAGGGCTGTTGGAACCTCAAAAGGCTCAGCCTGTCTGACTAAATTGATGATAGATAGTATTTGTTCTTTACTGTCCCTTAGTGTCTTAGTATTTATTTCTATGTGAATATATTGTACATTTAGATCGCAATTAGTAATCAGTTGATTGTTTCTAAACTATTTCAGTGGACTAACAACTCATATAAAATGTGTAGCTGTTTTAGATAGAGAATGTCATGGTTATAACTGGGCTGAGTTACGTGAATTCAACATTATTCTAAAGAGCGTTATATTGCCCTATCCGATATTAACAATCAGAACTTGTTATGAACACTATAAGCTCAGTCGCACATATTCTTATACATAATGTATATAGCGACTAATTTTCAAATGGCTTTTGCTTTAATGAGTGGCGTAACATTCTTGGTTAATGCTTTAGTATTTAAGTTACCTCTGAGTATAGAGCAGTAGATCTGGGTTCTATTGGATTACTCTAGTATTTAGTTCAAAATAAAACAGTATATTAATAAGATGATTAAGATTACTTTAATTACTGGTTATTATTGCGAGAAAGGCTAAAACGCAATTATAGAGGAAAATACGCATTCATATTAGAACACAGGACAATGGCCACAGCGCCGTTAGAGATACCTCAAGGAGGGCTCAGGCCTGTCTTACTATTAATTTGACTCATAGATAACGGATGAGTGTTTTTGTCTACTCCATAGCTCCTTTTGTTGCAGACCTATTTTATGCCTGCCTATCATTGTACACGTTACTCCTTCTCTCATTAGATTAATCAGGATGATTATATATTAGTGTCCAGGAGCCTCCAGTCAGATAAATGGTCTATACTCAAGCTTTTAAGGATTAGAATTATTAGTACAGTTTGTTTACTCGGATTCTGCGTATTCATGTTATTCAAACAGTTTGTTTACTTGAAAGGCGGATTTGCAGCACATGTTAGATCATCAGACTGGGTGAAACCTACCACTAAGCTCGGAAAATAAAATACAAGTCTGGAAATATTCATTATCCTATGATAAATAATTTAGACTAATTTTTCAGTGTTTGCTTAAAAGTGCGTATATTCTATTTAATGCTGTTGCACCGTTATTAAGTTCTAGTAATAGAGCAGGTGAGAATCGTTTTCCGCATCCCGGGATATTTTCACATAAAGTATTATCATTATGATATTAGTTCAAACCATATCACCTTATATTGATATGAAGACATGTAGTAGTAATCTACCTAAATACTGTAATAAGGAAGGTTATATAAAGTGCAATATCATATTAGCAAGCAAAGTAAACTTTCTTCCGTATAAGAGCAGGCAATTCAGAGCTGTTGGAACCCTCAAAGGCTCAGTCCAAGTTCTGTATACTAATTATGTGAATTGATAAATGATTAGTTTTTTGCTTCCTGCATTCCGTCATTAAGTTGTAGTAATATTCTATGGTGGTATAGTATACTGTTAGTATGCGTATTATTATCAAGGATGTTTAAATTTGCAGGGGCTCAGTCTGAAAATAGTTCCATGGCTTTATGAATGCTGATTAGAATCATTTATTACTGGGGCTGTTTTCAGTTAATAATTCCAGACATTATTCTAAGCGTTTGCCATGTAGACATCAGACTGGTTTGAAACCATAAGGCGACTCAGGTCTGGCATTTCTTTCAGATATTACATATTTATAGAGTACTAATTTTTACAGTGTTTTGCGTTTAAGTGACGTAATATTCTATTTAATGCCATTTACTATTTAGTTTAGTAATAGAGCAGTGAGGATCAGGTTGTCGGGAGAAATTAAGATTATACATTAGTTGTTGTAGTATAAGAGACCGTGTTTATAATAAGCAGGTAAACTGTGCTTTATTACTGTTAAGGAGGGGTATAATGAAATATTAGAGGGGTAATACCTTCTTTTAGCAGGGCAATCGGGCTGTTGGAACCTCAAACGCTCAGCTGTCTTTACTAATTTATGATAAGTAAGTTTGTTTGTTACTTCTTCTTTAGATGTAAGTATTATTTTGTTGTATATGTACAGTTAGATGCATTAGTTATCAGTAGTTTATAAATATTCCAGGCTCAGTCTGAAAATGTGAGCTTTAAGATAGATTCATTGAGTAGTACTGGCGTGTTGTATTTATTTCTACATTATTCTTAAGGCGTTTTGCCAGTTTAGACATCAGACTGTGACTGAGAGAGCCTATGTAGGCTCGCAGTCTGAGGGTGCTTCTAACATATGATTATAGACCTAATTTTTTGTCAGTGTTGCCCCCTTTAGTTGGAGTATATTCTTATATAATGCTTTAGAGTTATTTAAGTTCTAAGTAATAGATGCAGTGAGATCGAGTTCGGGTGGTATATCTATGTTTAGTTTCAAAAATCATTAATTAATAGCAGTAAATTACTATTACTGCTAAGGGTGTGTAAAACGAATATTAGCGCGGGAAATAACCTTCTTTTAGGCAGAGGCAATCAGGCTGTTGGAAACCTTCAAAGGCTCAGCCGTCTTGACTAATTGTATGATAGATAGTTTTTTTTGTTCTTTTCCTTTAAGTGAGTAATATCTTAATGTGGATATGTACAGTTCTAGTTGCGGAGTAGTTGTATCAGCTATTGTTTAAATATTCCCAGGGCCTCTAGTCAGAAAAAACTGTTATAGACTTTTAAGATAGAATTCATATACTGGGCGTTTATTTTAGTCTACAATTCTTTAAGGTCGTTTTTTTGCCTTTAGAACATTCCAGACTGGTGAACCTATAAGGCGCTCAGTCTGGATATCTTTACATATGTAAGTATAGACATAATTTTTCAGGATGAGTTTGCTTAGCTCGCGTTAATTATTCTATTTAATCTGCTTTTAGTATTTAGTTACTTTATGCTAATAGGAGCAGGTAGAGATCTCGTTCTTGGTATATCATCATTTGTTAGTTCAAGAAACATTAATTCAATTAGCAGTTAATTACTATTACTGTTAAGGGGTAAAACGAATATTACGGATGGAAATACCTTTCATGTTTACAGGCAATCAGCTGTTTTGAACCTCAAAGGGCTCAGCCTTGTCTACTAATTTTTATGATAAGATAGTCGTTTGTTAACTTCTTCCTTTAGTGAGTATTATTTTATGTGTTATATGTACATTACGTATAGCGATTATTATCAGATGTTTCAAATATCCAGGCTCATCAGAAAATGTTTAGCTTTTAAGATAGAAATTATTATACTGGGCTGTTTAGTTATCACATTATTCTTAAGGCCTATTGCCCATGTTAGAACAATCAGAGCACGTGTTGAGAGACCATAAGGGACTCAGTCTGGATTCATTACATTATATTATAGGACTGAACTTTTATCTATGTGTTTGCTTTTATCATGGCGTTATATTCTATTTACATGCTTTATTATTAAGTTCTAGTAACTAGAGCAAGTTAGACCGAGAATCGAGATGGCAATCCTATCTCTATTATTAGCTTCAAAAACCTTTAATTAATTAAAGCACCCGAGAAGGAGTTTTACTTATTTACTTGTAAGCGTGTAATCAATGCTATCATGTCAGCCTACGTAATACCTCTTCTTTTAGGCAGCAATCAGCTGTTGACCTTCTAAAGCCATCAGCCGTCTGACTAATTTGATGATAGATAGGTTCTTTTTCCTTCTTACCTTTAGAATAGTACTATTCTATGCTGTATAACGATGTAACAGTCTAGTAAGCTATTAGGATCTAGGTGTTTAAATATTCATGGGCGTCCAGTCTGAAAATGTTAGCTTTTAGATAAAGATCATTCTTCCACTTCATTACTGGGCTGTTTAGCTTAGATTCAACATGCATATCTTAAGGCGGTTTGCCTGTTTTAGACATCGAAGAACATCAGTGAAACCTATAAGCGGGTCTCAAGTCCTGGAATTTCTGTACAATTATCTATAGAGAACTAATTTTCATGTTTGCTTTAGTGCGTATATTCTAAATTTAATGCTTTACTTAATTTAGTTCTGGTAAGAGAGCACGGTGAGATCGGCAGTCATTTTGGCTTAGCGTAATCGTATTTATCATAGTTTTAAAAACATTATAATAAGCAGGTAAAGTTATCTATATATGTTAAGCGGAGTTAAAAATTGAGAATATTAGAGGGAATACCTTCTTTAGGCAGCAAGCAGCTGTGTGGAACCATTCAAAGAGCTCTGAGGCCTGTTCTTACATAATTTTAATGATAAGAAGTCTTAGATACTTCTTTCCAATAGTGATAGATAAATTTTTTAGTGTATATGATACAGTTTAGTACTGACATTATTATCAAGCCACATGAGTTTAAATATTCCAGGACACATCTCCAGATCCCTGGAAATGAGCAGCGTTTAACAAGATAGAATCATTTATACTGCGGCTGTTTATTTATTCTACATTCATTCTATAATGGCGTTAGCCATGTAGACATACAGGTGGACTGTAGAAACCTATTAAGGCTCAGATTCGATTTCTTTATCTCATAAGTGTATTGAAATAGACTATCTTTCTCAATGTGTGTGCGTTAGTAGGTGGAGTACCCTTTTCGTATTTAATTCTTAAAGTTATTTAGTTTCTCTAGTAATGAGCAGTAGAGATCGAGTTCATCACAATTTAGGTGGTCTATATGAACATTTATCTTAGTCAAAGAACAGTTAATAATAAGCAGGTAAATTACTAATTACTAAGTTCAAGGGCGAGTTAAAAGGCAATTAATATAGCGGTCGAATACCTTCTTCTCTAGCACAGCAAGTCCAGGCTTTGGAACACAAAGGGCTCAGCCTGTCTTACTAATATGATAAGATCAGTTTTTGTTCCTTCTTCGCCTTATAGAGTGTAGTAAGCACTTATTCTAGTGTGTATATGTACACGTTAGATATGCATGTAGTTATCAGTACTGTTTAAATGATTCCAGGGCCTCACAAAATTGTTAGCTTTGAGAGATAGAAGTCCCATAGTATTATGGGCTGTTTATTTTATTCTACATTATTCTTAAGCGTGCGCATGTTAACATCAGACTGTGAAACCTATAAGGGCTCCAGTCTGGATTTCGTTAGCATAGTGGTATATAGACTAATTTTTCAGTGGTTTGCTTTAAGTGGGAGTATGTTCTATAATGTCTTTAGTTATTTAGTGTCTAGTTAACGGTAGCAGCAGGATGAGATCGGTTCTGTGGTATATCATTTTTTAGTTCAAAAAAACATTAACTATAAGCGAGGTAAGATTACTATACTGTTAAGGGGCGATAAAAACGGAATATTAGTGGACGCAAGACCTTCTTTTAGGCAGGTGCAATGCGCCAGGTTGCTGTGCCAGCTATGGAACCTAACGCCAGCCTGTCTTACTAATTTATGATAGATAGTTTTTTGTTCTTTCTTCGCTTTAGTGTTAGGTTTATTTCTATGTGATATATGCTTACAGCTTAGTAATGCATTCAGTTATCGAGGATGTGTTAATATTTCAGGGCCTCACTCTGAAACATGTAGAACTTAGGATAGAACATCATTTTATACTGGGGCTGTTTATTATCAGACATCTATCTTAAGCGTTTTGCCCATGTTATACGCTCAGACTGCAGTGAAACCTATAAGGCTCAGAGTCTGGATTTCTTTTACATATGAGTATAGACTAATTTTTCCAATGGTTTGCTTAAGTGGGACGTTCTTCTATTTAATTGGCTTTACTATTAGTTCTGAGTAATAGAGCAGGTTAGGATCGGGTTCATGCCTATATCAGATATGTTTTAGTTGCAAAAACAATTATATTAATAAAGCATGTAAATTACATTACGTTAAGGGGGTTAAAAACGAATATTAGAGGGAATACCTTCATTTTAAAACAGGCAATCAGGCTGGTGTGGGAACCTCAAAGGGGCTCAGCCTAAGTCTTACTAATTTTATGATAAATAGTGTTTTGTTCCTTCTTCCTTTGCTGTAGTATATGTTAATGAAATGTATATGTAACAGTTAGTACTGCATACGTATCAGGATGTTTACAATATTCCAGGGCTCAGCTCAGAAATATTTTAGCTTTTAAGATTAGCAACATTATTACTGGGGCTGTTTCGAGTTATTCAAAGCGATTGCTCAAGGCGTTTGCCATGTTAGACACCAGACTGTGTGAATAGCCGTTTACAAACGGCGTCCAGTCTGGATTTCCGTCGTACCATATAGTCATTATTAGACAATCTTTACTATTTTTGTTTCTCGCATTCAGTGATCGGTTACGTAAATTCCAATTTATATGCTGTTTATTAATCTTAAGTTGTCTTCCTTGTAGTATATCAGAGCAGGTTTAACTGGGTGGCCTTAGTGAGAATTATCATCAGTATTTACTCTTTCAATCACAGCGACTGATAATTTACTCAGAGCCTAGTAAGTTCAGAATTGGACTATTACTGCTCTATAGGGCCAACGATGCGTAAAGATAGTCATCATTCTATGCCCAGCGGAGCACGCAAATACCTTCTTTTAGGCAGGCAATCCATGGCTATATGACCGAACCTTCGAGAAGAAGGCGCTTCAGTCTCTGTCTTAAAATTTATTGATAGATAGTTTTTTTATTCACTTCTTCGCGTTTAGTGATAATCGAGTATATTCTAATGTAGGTATATCTACACTTATATGTTTGCGGATTAGTTATCAGGATAGTTTAAAATATTTCCAGGTCGCAGCTGAAAAATGTAGCTTTCTAGATAGAATCAACGTTATACTGGGATACTGTTTGTTATTCAGATCATTATTTTAAGCGCTTGCCAATGTTAGACATCAGACTGGTGAAACCTATAAAGCTCAGTCTGGACTGTTTGTCCATTGCTTGGTAGCATATTGTATGTAGACTAATTTTCGTAGCGTGTATTCATTTAGGCTGGCGAATAATTCTATTAAATAATCGCTATAACTTATTTAGCTTCCTAGGTAATAGAGCAGTAGTTGAGATCTGGAGTC
>BOPP01000763.1:0-13893 GCA_017312745.1 Gryllus bimaculatus | reverse complement strand
TCGGCATTCGCATTTACTGTATTTGCCTATGGGCCTTTTACATCTGTTTTTGATGCTTCTCTTGGCTCTCTGTTCTCGCGCGAAGCCATCGTTTGACTTTTATTCTACCATTATGTATAGAGTGGTAGTGATATTCGTGGTTGGGAGAGTGATGACTGTTAGCTGAAATGTTATGGATGATACTTGCTATGGGACACACACAAATATATATAAATATTAAAAAAAAACATACCACACCCCCAACGGAATTCGAATCTGCAGACTTTCACTCTGCTTGTTTGAAGTTTGGCTCAGAGCGCATTCACATAGCTATATACCATTTTGGCACTGGCTATAATACTTGTTATAAAATTAAACATACAAATAAATTCTCAGCAAAACATATGGAGAATGTCTCATTATCAGGCATGTGTGTCCACAAAATTTTTTTTCCTCACAATAGTTACATTATTTTTTCTCTTATATAGGACAACTTATGAGTCTCGCAGAGATATATCGTTATGGAGGATTGTTGTGATCAAAGCGAGATACGTTTTTATCAGATACTACGGTTTTTAGTAGTAGGTGACTTACATTCTAAATTCCCGTTTGTACATAGTATATAATACGTCGCAAAAGAGTCTTATGTTATAATGCTCAAACACTTTGCATTGGAAATTAACCACGTGTATAATAACACGCTATACCTTAGAACACGCTTGAGACTCGAAAAGCGCGCACAATATTGGAAAATTCATGAATCGTCCGTGACCAGCTTGTAAATAAATTTATAATGTAATCTGTTTAGTAAATTGTGAATTAAACTTAACCGATAGATGAATATAATTCAAAGACATAAGTTAATTAAGTTGCAATAGAATTTTCATGTGTACCGGAAAATATTTATAACTGGCGCTGCCTACATATTTCGCTTCTTAAAACGAAAGAGCAAATGTGCTTACAACAGTTTCTTAAATTAATATTTTATAAAAAACTATTTGGTAATTGGCAATGTTTTTGGTAATGTGAATCACATGTTGAATGGTAGTGGCAAGTAAAACCTTTCCATGGCATACGCACGTATAAGGAACGGTTAAAATTTCTATCAAAATACAGTATGGTTAGATACTTGTTAAAAAAAGTGGAAAAGATCAAGTGGACTAAATGAAGTTCTATTTTAGGAGAGATGTTTTGATATAATTACTTTTTTGTTGTATTATGTTAAATTCAAAATTGATATTTACACAGTGTGAATGTTGAATAGAGAATATTTATATATATTAAATTATGGATATTATTAATCTACACGTAAGACCCTGCATTGAACGTAAGTAACATTAGCTATAACGAAATGTGCGCACCTTGCTTGATAAGAAGGAAATAACTTGTCTCGTATGTGATTGCTCATTTCGTGTCGTTCATGCCTAGATGAAGATTGTGACGATAGATGTGGGTGCGTGTCTGTGTAGCATAAGCGAGGATGAGGGAAGGAATATCGGTCCAGGCAGGTGCGAAGGGGTGGGTACCCATTTTGCGACAGTAGCTGCTCACTACGCATTCGCCCGCGAAGAGCTGCGCATAAGAGCCTGCACACTGTCCCAAGGAAGAATCATAACTCTTGGATTCCTACAGTTCAAGGATACGTCACCTTATAGATGAGCCGTCCACTCAACGTCTTTCTATGTTGAAATAAGAAGGCCATTTTGAAGATAATAAAGAAATACAAGTTCGGTATACAATTCTGTGCGTGCACTTTTTCTAAAGCTCAAAGGTATATTCTAACATAGTAGTCACTGATATAATACAATTTTTGGCAATTGTACTTTTTGAGTTTTGTGTAAACTTTCTTAACAGTTAATTCATATAATATACTAAACAATGTCCTGCTACTGAAATTATCTACTCTTGAACTAACCTCTTTACTGAGAGAGTGATCTTTTTTGCTGGCACATGGAAATGCACTGTTTTGCGCTGTATACTGCTTATTTTTATACAAAAGTCTAACTTCTTGGCTTTGGCCAGCTTTGTTCGCTCTTCGAGGGATTTGCTTCTTTTTAGTTGAGACCACGGTATTGCTACGGGAGAAAGGTTAATGTGTATTAAAATAGACTGGTAACTGCAACTATAGAACGCTGTATTATTACTAGGAAAATATAACTAACTGCAGTAAAAAGTAACTGAACAAGATTTTACCAAGAAACCTTGGAAGAAAATTTATAACTTTCGTACACAGATGAAACAAATGGAAACTTATGCCACTTTGTGTGTGACATAATGACAAAAGCTATCTACTCTCGGCGAAGCGCTTAGCAGCAACTACATACTGTCAGAATGTTCACATAACGCTTCAGAGGGCGATACGACATGCATGCAGAATCAATTTAGAGTAAAATGTTGTCTCCTTAACACCTGAAGTTTCTATCGATTTCACAAGTCTACAACATGTTGCGACGGTGTGTTGCTCATCTAAAGAAAGACATCCCTAGTCAGTTTTCCCTGTAAGTAAACTAATATCTTTACTATACATTTAAGGGGCTAGTAGGAGCGAGCATTTTTTATGAGGCGACAACTATATATTTAATAAACTCTGCACTATTCATCGCTTGTCTTCATTTGATCCCATTCCAGATGCAGCCGATTGTGACTTTATTTATCTTCGATATTTGTATGACCATGGACCTATGGCCTACATTGCTGCCGCGCCGACATTATTGAATGAATCTCTTGCGCATGTTTACTAACACTAAAGCGACCATGTATGCATGTATAAACGACCGACGGAGTTTCTGATTTTAATTTTGAACTCGTAACATCAGCCCTTCGGGCAGCGACGTTCTTACACAAGCGCGCTCCTCACACCTCTTTGCAGCTAGATCACGAGCTTCTGCTACGCGGCGAGCCATTCTCTCATTACTGTCTAGAAACGCGACATTATAATAGCACGGAGGAGTAATCTGCTTCACGACAGAGTCTCCGGCCAGTTCAATTGTGTCGAAAGCCTTCTCACCGATCTTTCATCTGCTATGCTGCGACTTGCATGAGAGGCGACACATCAGATGGCCGATCTTCGCGCCACTCAGCCGCGTCTACACGCAGACACTCCTTACACGGCTATGACTGGCTCACATCTCTATCATTTCAACGATAGAGAGAAGTTGCGTGCTCTGAGTTCGCATACTGATCGGACGTCCATATCGCGCATGATCTATTTCGGTGAGCGAGTATGGAGTATCTACAAATGAAAGCGATACAGACTGAACAGCCCGATGCCGCTTGCAATGTTACCAATAAATACTGGTGTTGCGTTAGACTTATCTCATATCTGAATATGTTGAATCGTTCGAAACATTCTTGCTTTGACCCGTAATCTTGATGCATTTGAGCTTTCACTTGCCGAACAAGGCTCGTCAGCGCCTGTGTCTTTGCTTCACCAGAAATGTAATGGTCGATCTATTACTTGTATTATTTCATGATGAAACAAAGATTAACAATAACTCAGCTCCTAAAGAACCAAAATAGCTTTAAATAAAAATAATTTTACTATGTATAAGTTACTTTCATACTATATATGCAGTTGGATCTATAGTACATGTAAATGGTTATCTATCACGAACTTGGATTTAATTTTAATATGATTTTATTCTAATTGTTGGTCCGGTTAGTTTGACGTCAAATTCTTATTTCACGCTCACTATAAAATATTACTATCATTTTCTGTATGTTTTCTTCATGCTCATTACTCTCTCTCGATTAAAATTTTGCGTACCAATATTCTCCACCATTTTCGGTATTTTGGCGCGGTCTTACTGACTTCCTTCATTAGACGTCTTTTATAAATTATAATTGAATATGATAACGCGAAATAGATTCTCTTAAATTAATTCTTTAATGATATATAACATAAATAAGGAAGAAGACTTTCTACACTTCAATCATTTTTAAATGTAGTTTTTTTCAAAATATATAATTAATATATCGACTTGATATATGTTAAAAATATTTATCTTCAAAAATAAGTGCATAGAGATAAGGATGAAAGTTGAAGTAACGGGCAGCTAAAAGGCTGTTCATAATAAAATTTTAATAGAACGAAATGGATATGCGATTAGAAGAGATTGCCGAAGAGAATATACACTGTATTACCTCCAAGCTATGAACTAAGCATTTGTTATCACGAGCAGCTTACTTATCACGCCGCACAAATAGAGCTTCATAACGCGACAGCTTTTATATATTATATTGTATTCGTAATCTTTGTTGTTCGTCTTTCCTTGATTTATCTAATGAGATCTCTGCTAAAATAACTTAATGAAATGTCTCGATTTGAACTTTGGATAGTCGACGTAAGTGGATTAAGCAAAATATACAGATACTCTCTCCGCTTGGTTTAACTCGGAATTATAGTTACGCAAATTATCTAGAGGATTTCTACACGCTCTAGTAGAATAACTTCAACCGCTGCGCAGTGACAACACAAGAGACACTCAGGCCCACGATCCTTCGGGAATGTTACTATGTCTTACCTACCATATGGAATTTTCACAAAGAGAACATAATATCATGACATTGGCCTTATTTAGACTATGTATTTTCTCAGTCACCACCCAGCGCAATCGAATACGTGTTTTCTCGTAAAATAGACAAATAGTTAGTCTCTCGATTTCACGTATAGATTACGTTAATTAATGAAGTTCTTCCGGATAGCTATAAAGCTTGGGTCAGTCTGTCTCTAGTAAAGTAGTCACTGACCTTATTGATACACAAATCTGCTGTAGTGAGTACCCTTCATAATCTTACTTACTTTATCTTGCTCTAAAGTCACGTCTGGGTCACACAATTTTAAGTATAACTTGTCATCCTGCTAATGTCGTCCAGATTGAAACAGTACACGCGCGCTTTACTCGAAATTATGAGAAATGAGACAACAGCCTTAACCGGAACGTGTTATTTTGTCAGTTGGTTAACCGTCTGGATTTTCGTTCTGTTCAGTAGTGCCCAGCCGTAGGTTATTCGCTTATGTCTTTCAGATTCTCAATAACTCATCTACAAGAGATCTGATATATACCTTCATTCTTCAATATTTTTTAGTAAATTGCTTTCAGATTTCACGAGACATTGACTTTAGTACAGATCATAGTAGGCACCTCAGAGATTTACAATGGTGAATCTCTTGCGGCGTGGATATCAGCAACTCTAAATATAACTAATTAGTAGATCTGTTATATGATAAGTCTTAGTTCCTTTTTGATATACTACATGAATTATCTCTGATGTACGCTGTTACGTGATCGAAACTAACAATAATAGAAGAGTTTGTCTCGGACGATAATATATAGGAACTTTCCTCTCCGTTCGACACATTTCACTACTTAAAATATTATTAATCATCTTTCATTGTATTAATTGCACTCGTCTCTCACTGTTTCTACGTATTCCATGTAAAATTTTCATGTCACATAAAATGTAAAAGAGGCTCTATACGATCATAGTAAATCGTGACACAGCTACGATTGAGAAGATAGCAATGTTTCAATCCCCTCCCGTAAGGAGATTAAATAAAGGCTTCTCTTTACCACATTTATGGCTACGCAACGAAATTTCTCCTTTAAAACATACTCAGGCAGTATTATACTATATGCGGGTAAATCGCTGGGTAAGCTTGCACGAAAAAGGGTCCTCACTGGTGTTATGGTCCGAGAACAAGGCGTTCTAGAGTTGGCACAGCTTTGTGCTGAGCAAGTGAATGCTGCTTACGAATAGCATTGGAAATCTGGGGAGGGAGCCTGCTTCTCGTTACTCTTCTGAACGTTGAAACGGGGGCGGCAGTTACTTTTTCCCGGATGCTGTGTAACCACTAAAAGAGGCTTGTTGTGATATCATATTTTGCAAACCTTTCTTGGATAAAATGCACACTCCATTTTATAGAACTGAGGGAATGAAAAGGGTTGACGCGAGAGCAAACGGTCGACTACAGACATTCTGGATGCATGGCGAGTTAGGCTTTTTGAGACGATGTCTCGTCTAGACAGTACATCGGGCGGTCCTTGGGTGTGTGAGAGGCTCAGTAGAGTTTGAACTGTTCGGCAGCACACTGACGTGAGGGATTGTAATTCTGTTGCTGTTCTGTCTTGATAATGCTTTTGTATACTTTGATGATTGGTCTGCGAATGTGGAAACTATTTGACAATATTTTTCTTGGCTTTGTTAGGTAGTTAGGAAAAGCAGACCATTATTATAGAAGTAAAATTTCAAAATGTCTGACGCCGCCGCACCTCAGGTATTCAATTCCGTTGTTGTTAACCAGTGCGGGACGAGAAGGGAGGCGCTCATAGTTGGCACGGTGCGGGCGCGCGCACGCTGCGCGCGCCACTGTTTTTTTACTGTTTCCGAGTTTGTTTCTATATTGTGTATTTTCTGTTGCTTCTTTTGTTTTTTTTTCTTTTTGTTTTTTTTTATTGTTGCGTTTTTCTTTTTTTTTTTTTTTTTTTTTGTTTGTTTTTTTGTGATTGTTGCTCTTTATTTCCTTTTTTTTTTTTCTTGTTTTTTTTTTTTTTTTTTGTTTTTTTTTGCTTTTTTTTTTTTTTTTTTTTTGTTTTCTGCTTGTTTGTTTTTGTTTTTTTTTTTTTTTTTTTTTTTTTTGTTTTTTTTTTTTTTTTGTTTTTTTTTTTTTTTTCTTTGTTTTTTTTTTTTTTTGTTTTTTTTTTGCGTTGTGCTCGTGTTCTTTATTTCCTTTCCTTAATCAAAGTTCTTGGTGTGGTGGCAAATCAGGCTTGTTGCATGGAGAGTCCATGGAATTGGATGCCTAATTCTTCTGTTGACGACGAAGTTCCTCGCTTATAAGGGTAGTCAGTTGTTTCATTATCCAGTATGGTGTATCTTGTGCCGCAATAGTCACATGTATTTCTTTATTGTGATATTCCAAGATACCATGCCATTAAGGGCAATCACCATCTGTAATTTTGTTATGAACAGCTGAGGGGAGTTAGAGTGTTAAGCGAGATCCGGGAAGTATCGGCTTATGGCTGGGACGCGGGCGTAGTAAATGTCCTTGTGCAGATCGGGCGTTGCGGCCTGGTTCCATTGAGAATTGGACGTGGTGTTGCGGGGTAGCTGCTCAGGGTCGGGCCACGGGCTCCTTGTGCGTCGACCATTTCTCTGGGCGGAGACTTCCGACGAGGATATCAAGGTCTTGCTAGGGATTGGTCTTTCGAGGGACGGTGGTCGCAATTTCTGCGATCATACATGTTGGAGCATACCTGAATTGTGTTGTACTCCGATGGGCGGCTCAACGGGTTATGATTCAGGTATCGGGGGTCAGGTTCTCGCGAGTCCAACACGCAAGACTATTGTCCTTCACTCTCAAAGGAAGGGTAGTTATCTCGGGTTGAGATTGCCATGCCCTTTACCGCTCTCAGAAGGTAGTGGACGAGAAGAAGTTCTTCTTCCTCTATGTCTACTATTCAAACGGCACAAGATAGGATTCCGGTTGGGGCGGGCGACTGCCGGATTTTGGAACTATCCACTGCGCTGGGGAAGGTTAACAACTCGCATCGAGCGACTTTGCTGAACTGCGTACATGCAAGCTCAATGCCTTATCTCAGACCATCACAGAATCAGAGACATGCGAACTCTGAATTCTTGGTTATGGTAGATGCACTTTCGAGTAATTGTCAGCTTGTTTTAACAGTGCCAATGAAGCGTAATACTTGTCTCAAAATGTCGAGCTCTCCTGGTTGAGTGGTTCGTCCAGTCGAGTCGATCTACCATTAATCGGTGCATTATAATTTCTGTGATGAGAACTGGACTTTATACACCCAGCGGTCCGGTCGACACTTGCAGATCTTGTAAAACATCTTCGTTTTGTGATTGCTGGTTTCAGTGAGAAGGTGACTTGACCTGCAAAGTGTCTCGCTGAGAATCCCAGACAAGTCAATGCTTACAGGCTTTCTACCTTTGTCATATCAATAGTCGTGGTGTTTTGTTTGATTTTAAGTTTTGTAGAATCGGTTATGTCATTGGACCTCATTCCGAAGTACATTTCCCTCTCTCGGTAATGCAACAGCCTCTTGCACTGTATCACGTGTTATGGCCTCGCACCCGTGATAACAATATCCATCTAAACAGTCCTGACGCATCGCTTGCTGCTAAAGGAATACTGCTGACGTATACAGTAGCATTTCTCGCAGACACTCATCGCACTGAAACGGAGGGATCACCGGCCATAAGTAAACCTATTAAACTGATTTATGTTTTTATGGGCATATGAGCGTCTGCTTCTCAACAGAAAAGTCTGGATTGCAGTGATCGTGGTTTCAGGATGTTACTTTGTAAACTGGGCGTGAACATCTTGCTCAGTGTCGATGCTGGCTTGATCATAAGCCGCTTTATGAGTACGAAATCGAATCGATGACTAGTGACTAACCTTCACGCTGCAGAATTTGGACCAGTCCATTAATTTCTTGTTCAATGATTTTTCCGTTTGTGGTTGCCGGCTGACGTATCAAACCACTCTCAGCTTGGCTGCCTGCTGCCGGGCGTAAAACTGCGTGATGAGGTATGAAACTAAGCTCTCTGTTTCGGTGGTGGTACGTTCTTCGATAAGCGACATGTGACTGGCGGCCCCCGCGCGAATGGAACTGCCCTCCTGTGCTCAATGCCGCGGGTTGTTGGGGGGTGTCGGGCCGTGACACAAGCACCCTTTATTACCCCTTTGGGGGGCCCCCCTTTTTTTAAGGGGGGCCCAGGGTTCCCCGTTCAAAAAGCCGCACACGTTGGCGAGTCGGCCTGGCAATGGCGAGGACAAACGTGGTAAGCAGTTCCAGAAGGCAAATTGTTGGCACACACGGGTCTGCATTGTAGCTCGGCAATTATGTGAACCTTCTGTTCAGTGTAGGCTTCGACACGAGAATGCCCTTTTATGATATTTCTCACTTCTCTGGCTATTTGGGCTGCCCAAGGTGGAAGTGCGACAGGCGTCAGACAATGAAATTAGGAGTGCAAATTCGCTGGACTGTCTGCCGATTCACGTGTCTCTTGGGGCTTACGAGGTGCTCACCGTTGGCGCTCAGTGAAATCATAACCCGTCGGGTGACACAAGGCGCTGATTGCATTAATCCAACCGTCTGAGTTTGCTCGCTCATGTTTGACTGTGACAAGTAATAACTAAGCTTAAGTAATTAAATAATCTTAATCTTCATGTAAGTGTTTTTATTAAAGCTATGGATGATGTGCATGTCAGCGCATAGGTTTTGGTTCTTCAATAAGCACATCAGGTGTTGTAGTAGAAAAAATAAGAAATTTTTAAGGCATTTAAGATTTCTTATTTAAAACCTTTTTAAACTCTTATTTAATCTGAAGTTAACTCTAAATAATTAGCAATAAAATTGGCAAAGCAAGCGAGACTTACAAGTATGTATGTCTTCTGCATACAACCCATTAGCTACTTGCATGTACGCCAAACACACAATTCGACATACATAAAATCCACAAGTCACTCGAATCCACAATTAAAAGGTTAAGGTCGGCATGAAACTGATTTATACAGAAGTACTATAGTATATTCCCTCATAGCAGCTAAAGAGCAGTTGGCCTTTGTTTTTAGTTTGCAATTTTGTTCAAGGTTGAGCAAAAAGTAGCCTCAACGTATGCTTAGTGGGGGTGCGCCTGCGGGTGGCTGGCGTACAGTTTTAATTATCTATTCATTTTAAAATGTCAATTCGAGTTTTAAGAGTCAGAATTAGAAAAACGAAACAATAAGCTGCTTTCCCCTCTGGTTCGGAGATGCGTCGAATGACCCCTAAAACTGCGTCAACGGAAAGGGGGTCCTAAATATGTATGTATGTTCATATTATATGTATATATATATATATATATATATTATATATATATTATATATATATATATATGTAAGTATATATATGTATGTATGGTATATATATGTATATATATATATGTATGTATATATATGTATGTATGTATAGTATATGTATGTAATGTATATATATTGTTATATTGTATGTAATGTATATATTGTATATATATGTAATGTATATGCTATGTATATATATGTATATATATATGTTATGTAATATATATGTATATATATGTATATATATATATGTATGTATATTATATGTATATATATGTATATATATGATACTGTATGTATATGATAATGTATATTAATATGTATATATTATATATGTATGTAATTAGTATATGTATATAATATGTATATATATGTATATACTATATGTTATTATATATATGTATATATATATATATATATATGTATATATATATGTATGTATATATATGTATATTATATATATGTATGTGATATATGATGTATCACAGAAGATAGAAACACACAACACCTTCGAACCGATTGTTAGAAGAATAGGTGTTCGGAAGCACTTTTTTTGTGAGGTGTCATGGTATTTTATGCTACTTTTAAGACCGCGACCGCGGCGTATGCGGCATCTACATGCTCGCGCTGGAGAACTGTAGAAGGCCGCGTATGGTTACAGAGGGACTGTCAGGGACTCCGCGCCGAATAAAATCTCGCGGAAGCGGGGAAGGGGGCGAGCACGTTTCGAGCGGGCTTTGCCCTCGCCCTGTAGTGTTTTGCTATCGATCTGATTGTAATGTGAGCGTGGGTGTTAATTGTTGTGGAGGGGTATGTCTGCTAGTTTCCTCGAGGTACGACTGAGTGTGGTTCCCTCACCGCAGCCTCACCCCCCCCCAACCCCGTCACTCCCCCCCCCTCAAAGGCTGCCTCATACGTATCATAACTCAATATGGCTTGGTTTGGAGGGTGGCTGTCTGGGGATTAAATTCTCGCTCGGAGGTCTCAAGCTTCTTCTTTGGCTTTCTTTGGATTTCATCCCAGGAACAACCTCTGGTCGGTGTTGCAACCTGCAATAGTCTACTGTTTGAATCTCTGGTTTGTGGTATCCTGCAACAGTTTTCTCAAAAGTTGTTCTTCTTTTGTTGATATTTATTTCTGGTATAGGCCTCTTGTTTCCAGACTTTCTAGTTTGCTGGTTGGAACAATTCAATTGATAATTGGTGACTGTCAGACACGTGGCTTTTCGATTTCCTTTACTCTGTACTTCACCTCCAAGAATCCACGCTAGTTGCGTGTTTTGTAGAGCTGGCTGACCATCGATGTGATTCTTAGATTCGCCAACAACGATTTTCCAGTAAAAGCCTGCTCCAAGCAGTAAGTCAATACCTCCTGGCTCATTGAAAGATGGGTCTGCAAGACTGATATGACTTGGCACAAGTACTTCGTCCACGTTGACCTTTGATTGAGGTAATTGTTCCGTTATCGAAGGTACCACAAAGACCAATTCTACCTCGAACTGGTTCTGCATTGAGGAAATGCGTATTTGGTCGACTCCTTTCGCTTCCCCTTGGACACGCTGAACTGTAGCTTCTGATTTTTTGTTTTAATTTAAACCTTTTGCTTAAATTTGTTGTTATTAAATTTAACTGTGCTCCTGGGTCCAATAACGCTCGACATTTGACTTTCTTCCCTTGATTGTCTTCTGCGAAGACGAGTGCGGTCGAAAGTAAAATTTGAGATTCTGTCTTTCTGGCCAAAGCTACATTTAGTCGTTGGATGCTGGAGTGCTCCCAGAGTTTTGAACTTGAGGAGATGTCTCCAAAACTGCTGGTTTCTCCGCGTTGCTCAAAGTATAACCATCTTTCTGAAGTAAAGTGCTGTGTGGCATTATCGCACTTCCTACATTTTGATGATCGACAATCCTTAGAAAAATGCCCATACTTCAAACAGTTTACACAACATTTCTTTTTCATAACTAGTTTTCATCTGTTATCTGGCGATAGTTTCAATAACGCCTCGCAGTTGAAAGGAAGATTATTTCCATTTCCACACAAAATGCAGTTGGACGATATATTCATGAGGACTAGCTTTTTATTTTGCGCTCTATCCTTTTGATAGGATGTCTTCAGATTTGTAGATTTGGGTCTGTTTTGTCGTAGTAACATCAATAACTGACATCTCTGCCAGAAACGTTGTGATATCAGTTAACGTTGGCATATTTTCTGGTGTACAATTCTTGTTTCTCTCTTGTCAATCGCGTTGCTCCGCATAGTTGAGCTTCTTCTTAGCTAAATGTATTATTAAAGAGTCCCGGAAATCTACAGGCTGATTCAGAGATTTCAAGGCTGATATGTTTGTCTGAATATGCCAGTTCAATTTTCTCATCGAATTGACCTTCTTGTCTTTGCTATTGTCGGGAAACTTCAAGAGTTCTTCCATGTATGTCTCAATTATCCTTATCTGGTTGTCATATGTGGCTTTTAGAAGATTCCAAGCATTTATGTAATTTTCATTGCTGATTGTGAATCCTTCGATTACATTTAGTGCTTCTCCTTTCAATACTCCGACGAGGTACTGATGTTTTTGAACATTGGGTATACTTTCATCGTTGTGAATTGTGGTTTCAAAACTTTTTGAAGAACAACCATTTTCCATAATCACCGCTAAATTCTGGAAGTTTTACTGCTGGTAGCTTCGGAGCATTCCTATTGGCTGAATTAACTTGAGGATTATTTTGATTTTGAAGATTGGGTTGATTGTCAGTAGCAGGTTTTGGCTCCGTTGCCAAATCGATGATAGTTACTTCGAAGTACTGCTTTTCAAATAAAGCACGTTCACCCTCGCATTCCAATTCAAATGCCGGTATTGCACTTTCATTTTCGGGTGTATACTCCTCGATCTCCTGCTGAATATCTTCGAAGTTCTTCCATGATTCTCCAATCTTCTCTAACTTCACTTTTGCTTCGGCCGCTGTAGTGGCTTTTGTGATAGAATTGGCTGTTCTGGTCAAGAAACCTTTTACTCGTGCACGACTTTGTTTCAATTTGGCTAATTGCGACATCCTGAATGGCGAATGGGTTTGGAACGTTATGGGTTAATAGTTTTCGGTATTGATGAAAACAATATTTAAAAAATGAGTCAATGTTTTCAGTTTGATTGATACACTATTCAAAAATATTAGCGTCAATGTTTTTCATATGAATAATATATATTTTTTAAATTTGAGTCAATGTTTTTAACTTGAATAGTGTGTGTATATTTGAAATTTGAGTCAATGTTTTTGACTTGAGTAATATGTGTATATTTGAAATTTGAGCCAATGTTTTTGACTTGAACAATATATGTATTTTACATTTGCGTCAATGTTTTTGACTTGAACAATATGCGAATGTGAAGGTTCACTTGAATGTTTTTAACTTAGGTTAGGATGAAATTAGGAATTCGAAAGAATGATTTTCTGGCGACTCACTAACCTGAACTTCTGTCGATGTTCTCTGCCACGTCTCTGTCCGATGTCCGACCGATGCGTTGTCGATGTTGAGGTATCAAAAAATAGGCGTTTGTAGACTGCTTCTGGAACTTTATGGAACCTTGTGTGCTTGTACTGGCGTCTTTGTTGCTACCCACGATAACCAAAATATTTCCGTCCTGGACTTTGCTGTTGTCACGATGACCAATGATGACGTGTCGGGCACTTTTTATTTGGGCTATATTGATGGTTGTTGAACTAACCTCTTGCTGAGTGTCTGCGTTTTTACTTTGTGATGGTGGGTGTGTCGGCACGGTGGCTTGCAACTGGGCGTCACACCTCACTGTTCGTGGCGTCTTGTTCGAGTGTTAACCGCGACTTGACTGTTTGACTTTTTATGAAATGGTTCAATACTCTCACGGGCGTCGAGAGTCCCGGCTGTTGGGCACAAAATTTGGAAATGATGATGGTCTTGAAATGAAATTCAAAGACTGCCTTTTGCTTAATAATAGTTGATCTTTGATTGCTAGATGGTTCTTAACATTAAAATGTACGTTGACGACTGGAAGCTCATTGAACTCGAACAGAAAGAACT
>BOPP01000762.1:0-13937 GCA_017312745.1 Gryllus bimaculatus | reverse complement strand
TGTCTGTGCGTGTAGGTGCACTAGGGTGAGGGGCCGGCAATTTGTCGTCACTTGCGAGGCGCGTAGATGGTCTCAAGGTAGTGCGGTGCTTCACGCAGGGAACAGCGGTAGTATGTTGCGGTGTGGGAGCCGTTTGTAAATTATTTCTCCTTGTAGTGGGTCTATTTATTTAGTTTATTGTAAGCATGGTAGTTGTTTAATTGAGACTACGGTCTAGATTGTGAATAAATATACTGTTTTACAAACCACTCTCGTATGTGTTCCGATTATACCCGTATGACGCCACAATATCTTAAAAATTTAGTAAAATGTAGACAATTCATTTTACATGGTTAAAAACTTTACAATTGTAGGAAACAGGCTCAGAACAATAATCCAGTTTTGTAAAATCATTAATATTTTTAATCACATTTAACTTGAGGATACAGTTCAACACTTCATCTTTTAAGACAACCAGACTGTGGTATAAAGAGCAAGTGTAAACGTAACAACTAAGATGAAAGAAAATGTACAAAAGATAAAGAGTTAAACACAATTTTGTAATAATGGTAAAGTAAGTAATGGTGAGTAATAATGGAAAAGTGAAATAATTATAAAATGTAAATTTTCAGCCTGTATTGTCTGTCGGCAATAACTATGCTGTTATTGCGAAAAAATATAATACAATAAAAGTTCGGTACAGTATAGCACAGCCGACTCAGTAATTATACGAAACTGGCTGTAAAGGGAGCGCAAAAAGAACACTTATGGCTACTTTCTACCACTAATTGCGTTTAGTCTGCCTACTAAACTACCGCAGCGGTTGTTGAGGCTGCAAAATACTCGTAAGCTAGTTGGGAGAGCAATTAGTAGAGGCTGCAACGAAACCTCGCCTCTTCTATCGATAGCTTTTCACCAGACAGTGTTCTGGAAAAGAAACGACACACATTGACAAAGTTTCTTACTTGGAGAAGGAATTAACGAGTATTGAAGAGATTGTCACGGTTACCTCTGTCCAAACGAAATCAAACGTCTCTTTACGAATTTCGTAGTTTTACTTCACGTTACGGCTGCATCAAGTGCCTCTGATGACAATGCGAGCTTGTGACGCGTCGTGGCGTCGGAAGTGGAAATCACTGGGTTCCGCGAAAATTTGACAATGGTAGATTTTACGTGGGGCTGCCCAGGAGCTGATGCGATCTGTTGGTGACGCTCCGAACTAACAGGAAACCGTTGACAATCTACATCAAGGAACTTTGTACGAAAAAGGTGAGTATTTGGTCAACCGGGAAGAAATTCGCGCGGCTTTTTTGAGTAGTATCTGAGCGCGAAGTTTGAAATGTATGACGCCTGCCAAGACAGGTGTCACAACAATCCCAGAAAAAAATGCCGGACTTCGCCCACCAGACTTCTTTCCACGACTGAAAACTCCGATGAAAAGGAAGCATGTCGGGTCGACAACATTAAGGTGGCCAAACACGCCCCTTGAAGGAATCCCAGAAAAGGACTTTCGGGACGCCTTTGCCGTATTATTCTTCACACTATCCGTCCACTTAAATAGCTTCCAGTGCAAAGCCCCTCCTTATGTCGCATGGTCCCTTTCCATAAGACGTTGAAGCGAAGAAATGCCATTCAGCTTTGACATTAAAGTCATGTTGAAAAAACTCGCATTGTTGTGTCTAGGCACTGACCCCAGCTGAAATAAGTATGTCAACACTGTCATAAACTTACTTGAGAAGTGTTATGAGTTTATATAGGAAAGGGTGAATTGGATTCTTGTGTTTCAGGCATCAAGAAAAATGTTTTTTTAATTATTTGCTCTCTCTGAAGCACAAAAGGATACAGAGTAGTTAAGACATTAATTCACAGCAGTCTCTGAATATCTTAAAGTATAATTTTCTTTAAAAAATCGCACTTGACAATGAAAACTCGTAGCGTCAAATTTTATTTTGAACTCGTGAAGCAGGTTGGCAAACGATGGGTGAAGTCATCGAAAGAAAAAGAGGGTGAACGTCCACAATCCGTTTCTTTATTACTTCTATCAGGTGATACGTTTGGGTGCCAGGATCGGCTGTGCACTTTTATTCATCATTGTCACTGCCCAACAGATTTGCGGCATTAACGAGTACGGTCGGCTCTCACTTTCTTGAAAACTTTAATTTACTCGTCACGGGAAGAAATTTTGAAAACCACTTTTTCCAATATGCAGATTTTTTGACGGCAACTACTCAATTTTCAACTTCTCAAGAATGCTGGTTGTAACAACCTAACCGTCTTCTCAAATTATATATTATAGATTTTCGTAGTGAGAAAATGCAATTAACAATAGTATTGATATTGTAAGAATATCTGTGGTTTCTAATTTCACAGAACAACGCACATGTTTCGCGGATTCCTCTGTTTACACATCTGACTCAGTATAGAGAGAAATAAGGCTGCTCTGTTTCAGACAGACCCTAGCACTATCAGTTGTTTATAAATAAGCTTAGTAGTCGCATTTTGTCAGACAACTTCATTTGAGACCGTATGTGTGTTTTTGCGATTCATAATATGACATAAGTCTCACGGTTGCGCTATGTTGGACGTCACGCTGCGTCGTGTCATTGATGCTCGAGCAGCGAGTTCCAACGGGCAGCGGACTGCCTACGTGCTTCGGTGAACAAACGTATTTTTTAAATGTTATTTATGTGTCCCACTTTGAACTTTGCCAGATCTAACAATATTAGTGTAGAAGTACACTCTTGGAAACAAAGTTTCGCGTCGAAAATGCCTTGGCGCGAATAGGTTGATGGCTCTGGACATCCCTGCTCTCGACACTCTATTCTACGTTATTTCCGGAAACTACGTTCTGTAGATCGTGCTATGAAAGATATTAAATTTTATTTTATTGGAGAGGTTTAAAATATTTTTAACATCCTTGAGAGCAAAATATGTAGCACTGAGAAAAAAAGACTTTCTGATTCCGCCCAGTAAACTCAAAACTACATACATTTTTGTAAACGTAATGTTCTTTCAAGTTTCTTAATATAAAATGTGGTGTATAAAGTAGCAGACCAGGCGAAGAAGGCTCAGTATTCAAAGTGCTGTTTCTAGCACTCGTGAAGTTGGTCGGCTTCCCACCCTGCATAGATATTTTATCCATTCTACCAGAGCATAAAATCCACTAAATATATAACATTTTACATTTGTCTGACATTTTATTGCATAAAACGGTGAAAATTCAGCTGTCGCGAAAAAGGGATAGTTCCAATTGTAAAAAATTAGAAATTATTGATCCATGTATTAAAAATTATATGTGTGTTAGAGTATTATTTATTGGGAGATAAATTAGTGTGGAGCATTGTAGTGTGAGATAACAAATATATTGTTAGTCCTTACCGTTTGACATTTTATTAAACGATTGATTATCGCAGCGGTTTGGACCACCCTAACGTTTTGAATTTCTAAAAATTTCTAGCCAAGCTGAGCAGGACCCAATAAACACCAAAACATTACATAAATATTTTTATTTGAAACTAAGCAAAAAGTCCTCCAACTTCACGTGACAACAATCAAAATATGTAAAAAATAAATGTTAGGCGATAACACTTAATTCAGGGTTCTAGTTTTGAAAATGGACTTCTCCATTCAGACTGTTGAAGAAAAACAAAAAAAATGTCGTATCATTTGTTAAAACATTCTGATGCTAAAAAATGTTGGTTTAATGCCCTTGGCTATAAAGTCAAAACAATAGAAATAAATAATTAATGAATGTCTAGTCATTACGAAGAAAGTTAGAACTAAAAATTTAAAAAAGACTAATTTTGAAATTTAATGTATTTTGTATTTTTTGTGAAAAACGTATTTTTATAAAAAAACTTGTTTTTATAAGTAGTTTTACATAGTGTAATTATTTCATTCGATTTCAATATATCATGTGAAAATTTTTTATCAAATATTGAAGATTCAGCAGACCGTAATTGCTGACGTCACAACACTAATTCATTTTCAGTAATCAGCTTAATTCAATCTTAGGCCAGTTTGATTTCTACAGAATGAATACATGTTCAGAATGGAAGGATCGGACTTTGCAACGAAATAAAAATTACGGAATATATCGCATCTGATAGTAACATATTATTCATAACGCCATCTTTTCCCATGATCTCAGGAGCCCCTCTGCGTGAACCAAAAAAAGCGTTTATTACAAATCATTTTATAAAAACGACGCCGTAATTGCAAACGACCCCTTATTGTAAAGCAGTATCTAATTTTTCCACATTGTGAAAATGTTGCGTTTTTTGAAAAAACTAGACCCCTCAATTCGTCGATTCTCGCAATATTAGAACAATTTGCATTTATTTAAAGTAAAGTGACATTGATTTGCATTCGGAGATAACGCTCGACACTGCCCTTTGCATCCGTTCTCATTCGTATTAGTTCGTAAATAAACAATCTGAATATGTTTTTCGCACCCAATACGGAGCAGTTATCAATAGATTAACATCGTCAAGCAACATGAGATATCTTCAATTATTCTTCTAATGCTTTGAATTCTGAATAATGCAAAGCCAACTTCGTTAGAATATCATGAACACATATATAATAAGTAATAATAATGAATAATAATAACAATAATAATAAACATGCATCTGGGCCATATCATTATAAATATTGGTGAAATATAGATTAACAAAAAATGGCCTTAAAACTTTTTTGGCGCATGGCCAAGTGTAAGAAGGCGCGCGAACAAGTGTTTAACGACTTCCTGCAATCGTTCCTAAAAAACTATTGAAGCAATCACACTCACTCACGAAATTGAAAAAAAGAACTATTTGATAAGTGTATATGTCCCTAATAAAATACCTGGCACTTCACTGGCTAAAACTCAGTGGACAGATTTTCAGCCAAAAGTGTTCAAGAAAGCGATCCCAAACACCCCAGAGCGCAAAACTGACCATTTGAAAAATGCGCTCGTAAAGAAAAAAAATCACCATCAACAGGATGACAATAAAAAGTACACCAGAAGGCAATCACGCATCAAGAAGATCTAGCAAACTCGGAATTTCATTTCTAATTGTTCATAGGATATAGTTCAATTAGTTGTGGGGAAAAAAGTATATTCAAAAATTTAAACTAAAACAAACCTTATTTTTGCCGAGGATGCACAAACCTACATTAATTCTTTTCATTTGTTATCGTTTTATTGTATATGTTATTGTTGTTTAAATATAGAAATTTTAAAACTGTAAAGTATACCAAACCCTTTCAACTGTTCTCTTTTGGGAAGATTAGCCTCGTGCCTGCGGTCCACTTTTTATGGGAGAGGGGAGAGCGCGAAGTCACGTCGCCAAGAGCGACGTTGCAACCAACTACCAGAAAAAAAATTGGTTGCTCGTGAATGTAAAAATATCAGGCAGAAAGTATAATTTTTAGCACAAAATACAATCAAAATATTAACATATGTTACATCATTACCTCTTTTTATGATTGTATCTATTGTTAGTGAGAAAATGTATTGTGTCTATTTAAAAAATCAAGTGATTAAATTTGTCAAAAAACTAAAAATATTTCAAACATATCTCTAACACCATATTACTTTGCCGCATGATTTCGCAAGTGAGCGAAAAATGTAAGCCGATACGGAAAACCGTTAGAAGTTATTGAGGGTTGGCCAATAGTGGTAGATTACCTCGTATGCAAGCAATATATTATGTATTTCAAAAAATTGTGTTTAAATTTCCGTTCGATAGAAGACATGCATTTTTCAACATTATTGTAATATCGAAATATGTGGAGACATTTAAAAAAACGTTACCGAAAAAATTTGGCCAATAATATTTATGTTAAACTCATTGAGTACAAAGTGCTTGGTGACTTTTGGTAGAATCGTTTGTTTCCGAACTCTATGCAGCAGATCCGCAATCCAGTTGCCGTGTCCGTTTCTTTTTGTTTTTCTTATCCATGGACTTTTTGTCAAACTGAGCTGTATTACCAGTACTCTCTCTATTTGCAAATAAAAATTATTTTATTTTAAAACAAAAAATAACTCTGAAAAGGGCTCAGTCTTTCCTATGACTATTTAATTAATATCTCCAAATTACATATTTGTTAAATTTTGTTCATTTTACATTAATTGTTTTTTAAATATCTTATTCTAGAAAAGTAAGGAATACATTAGATAAGGAAATCCCAACCCCCCCTCCCAATCGATTCTACTGACCATCTCCATTCCTACGTGGAGAGAATCCACAAGTCTCGACCGCCACAGTTTTGCACTGGAAAAACCCTGGCCGTCGCCAGCTTCATCGGATATTTGCCAAGCGCATCGCATTTTTAGTTCGGAATGTCAGGCCAGTTTTCGCCATGTGCTCTGTCTCTGCCCAAACATTTTCAGATAGGTTCAAATCTGCTGCACATGGTGCCAGTCAACAACCTAATATTTTTGTTTGTCACGCAAAAAAACGATTGAAGACCAAGCGCGACTTATGGAATCGTGATTTGTCCTTTGAAAAGAATTATCCCACAGATGTGCCCAATTTGCCTTACTGAGGGAATCATGATATCTCTCAGTATGTGGATTGTACTGTAGGAGCATGTCATAGGTGTCTGATTTCTATGAATCACTCATGAATCCACGACGATGCAATCCAAGCCCCAAGACTGCTACTGAGAAACGACCTGACCTGGACTTGCTTTTACGTACCGAGAATTCATAACGCTTCCCTTCGGGGCCTGAAAACGCTGAACGGATCAATCTATTGGCGGAGGAGAATATACCTCATCAGAGAATATGAGCATCAGCCAGTCTCCGATGAAATCGTCGCTCCGCAAAATGCTAGCCCCGAATAAGCAGCGGGTGTTCTGTCTCGATGCTAGCTCTTCTGTTTTCGAGCGCATTCTGGATCGCAGACCAGCCTCGAAAAGTCGTTGCGTATTTTCTGAGCATCCAGAACATACAGGAAATCTGGTGCTCTTTACAGTTGTAAGAACGTTTGAAAAGGTTTCTACCGCTGCTTTATTCCAAAACTTCATCCCTTTGGTCAGCGCTTACATGCGCCCCCAAAGCCCCGTCTCTAAGCGTTCTTTAGTGTCCTCCCGGATTCTTCCCCGTTCTTTTCTCCGATAATGTTTTTAACCAGTATTGCGCTGTTGTTGCTCCCAACGCCATTTACCGACTGCGCGACCGCGCGTGAAAGGAAGAACGAGAGCGAGACGTGTGGCCCTCTTGTGCTAGTGTGGACGAATGCGTTAACGCGCTCTCGGGGCTGGGGCCGTGTGTGGGTGAACGCCAGGTCGTAATAAAGATATTGATGCGGCGGTTAGTTTGAATTGCTGACCGCGAGGTTGCTTGCGGACCAGTGAGCGCCAACGCTGGTCAGAGAACCATTGAGTCGCGCGGTACGCCAGATTATCAAAAACACGGAAGAGCTCAAGTCAGAGGTCAAGGCGGGTTATACCGGAGCGTAACGTGAGAGAAGAAGCCGATAAGAGCGCTGATCGTGAACAAATATATCGCAGTGAGGGTATGCACTGTCGTAGGAACGAGAATAGGGGAGCAAAGCACGATAAGGCACAGCGCCTAGGCTGTAGGCTGAAGTTGCAGTGTCGTGATGGAACTAGAAGCAGGGCATGTAGGGGGCGGACGGTAGTGGAAGAAGAGGTGGGGGTGTGAAAGGGGAGAAGAAAGCGCTAGTTGGCCGAGCCAGGTGATGGAGGAGTGACTAGCTGGAGTAGAGGGTGGTGCAGAATAGAAGACGGGGCAAGACACAAGAGTTTGTGAACTTTATTTGTTGGCACCAACGCGGCGACAAAACAAGGATGTGGAGTGAGGATATGGACAGTCGAACTGCGAAATAAAGCAGTGACAGTCAGGAAAAGAGGGCCCGGACAAAAGGCCGTGAAAGTGACCGGTGAGCAAGCTGCCACGGACGGTCCGGCAAAGAACGTCGAGTGAGCGTGTGGAAAGGGGCCGGTACTGGAGACGCAAAACCACTGACCGAACAATGGCGCCAAAAAGGAAGACCCACAAAACAGGCCCCCACAGAAGGCAAGGAAGCTCAGAAATAGCGCATGGTCAGAAACTCCAAGAACCACAAGGGAGCACACAAAACCAAAGTAACTTGCAGAGAAACAGAGCAATAAACCGGGGCACACGTAGAAATGGAGACAGAACCACAACAGGCCCTGGGGCCATCTGGATGGGCAAACAAAAACAAGGAGTGGTGGGGACCGATCAAGAGCGTGGCGATCCGATGCACAGGAATGAAAGTGAACGATAACGGCTGAAGGGTACAGCAAAGAAGAGTCTTGTAAGAGAAAATAAAAAGATCAACCAAACAAGATCCGGTTTGAACTGACATATTAGTAATTAGTGTACAACACGAAACGAACACAGGAGCTCATGTTGTGAGTCACCTCGGTATGGCACCAAAGTCTTAGATGTGGGCCCGGAAAGTCCTGGAATTAATGAGACATGTACTAGACGCATAGGGTCTGGGTCCGAACTTGAGAGTGGCCAGAAGATATGAGTAGATTGCGACGAGGAAAAGGGAAAAAAATAAGACGTTAAGAAGGTGAAAACGGGGCTGGTGATGCCAGTGAAAAGATGTGCTCATAGACAGCGTAAAGCCAATACACGATAGGCCTGTAAAAGAAACGTCCACGGCTCGACATTTACTGACCTCCAAGTGGACTAATGTGCGCGCGTCGTCAGTCCGGACGCCAGTCCAAAAAAGTCAAGTGGAGACCGAAGGGAACGAGGGTGCTGAAGACCTGAAGTCTAGATAACCAGTTTACACGGAAATTGATTATAGTATATGAATGGTAGAAACGGGGAGGTAGAGTGGGAAAGGGCTTATTCGTGTTGGTAAAGGGAAATATAATATTTGATTATTAAGGATCACGAACGTTGGTACAACAGAACACGCTACCTGTGTCATCGCAACTGATCACGACAGAGACACGCACACGGAGGCCCAGCGGCGGCCCCGTAATTAGACAAAACCCGAACTTTTCTTAGGGGAACCAGATCGCTTAAAAATAACTAACAAAAGAAACCACCTGTATCCACGCATACGCACATTCCCAAGAGAATAAATAATATCGATTGTACTTGGGTACCGTAAATATTTAGGTTAGAGTTTTAGTCAGAGAAGCGTGCTGAATGACGTTTAAGGCAATACCAAAAGTCAGTTTAAAGGTACACTATCAGCACTCTGAGCTTTGAAGCTAGGCCGAGGCCTTCAAAGTTTATGGGTCCCAGATCATCGGAATGTCTGCATATTGCGTTTGAGACTCTTACAGAGCGAGCGACATCGAAGAAGGCTAGGGAAATACAGTTAGATGCATCACGCCGGTTACAAGATAGCTGAAGAGAAGGCAATAAAGTACATAGTCCATCTTGAAATTGTAATCATTATACAGACGATGTCGTGGAACACAAGAAATAATCATTCAGCCATCATACGGAACGGCGCCTGCTTCGCCCAAGATGCTAATTTATGTTGCCGTCCAAGCGCATTTAATACTAACTCGTCCCTACCATTCTGTGAGATTTGCCAACACCAGAGTGACGGCACCTGAGAGCAAGGTATGGCTCAAACGCGCGCTAAATAATCAAAGCGTTTGACGTCACGTACCAAAGATTTTTTATTCATGAGAAGACTGCCAACATTGAAAAAAACCTCAACTTATGTAATTTAGTATATACAAGACACACAAACTAACAGCTAGCGAATTGTCCTTATGTAACCAGAGACATGCTACATTAACATCTGAATTCAAAGACTGAAAAGTATAATAAGAACTAGCGCTCGCAATATGTGAGAAAATAAGAAAACCAACTGATAGACAGAACAAACATGGAGCGTATAAATGAAAAGAGACTTTGATTGTGTGTAAGGGAGCCAAAAAAAGAGTAACAAGCCAGGAAAGGGTCCGATATTGAGGAAAATAGGGAAGATGGATAATAGGTATTTATCAAGTGTGAAGTGCAAACTGCGTATAAACCTCTGGAGTTTTCCCGACGCCATGCAGACAGAACAAAACAAGAGAAGAGAGCAGTGGTGTGACATGGATCAACGACGTTAAAATGAAAATACGCGTGTATAAAACGTGTGGCTGGAAAAAGAACAGAAAAAATTGAAAAACCCATGTGAAACACCAATTTACCAGGCTGTGTGAATCTAGTGCTAGTGATATCTTCACATATGGTTGGCATGTACCAGAGAAAGAATTTTATATAAAAAAGGACCGCGGGAATCATACGAATTTGGGCGGGCCAAAACCCCTGCGTTACGTCAAGTCTTAACCAAACCGAAAAGAAAAAATACGAAACCGCCAAAAAAGTAAAACGAGCGGCCAGCCCAATGAAGAGTTATGGAATAAGATGCTCTCACAAGGAGACTCGAGACGACGCAGAGATAGGAAGACTGGTTCTGATAACGTAATACATGGGTAAAGATAGTACAGGATATTCGGCTAAGGCAAACGAGTTGCAATGCCTCACAAAGAGAACAGAATGGGGCGCTGAGTTGCCCCTCTCATCCGCGGAGGGAGACTTATATTCGGCCTCGGTCACGCCGAGGTGCCGGTCTTGCTTGGGGTGGAAATGTCTTCGGGGCGAATTTCCCGTGTTCTCTTTCCGGGCTACAAGCCGTGAGAAACAATGGCAATGGAATTGCCCAGAGCCAAGGGAACCCCAAACAAAAGGCAATGGTCGTAATTTGACCCTATAGAAAAAAGCCGAGGCCCGAGGTCAGAGCGTTGATCTTTCCTTCCCAAGTTATGCTTGAAATCGCATCTATCCCTTAAGGAGGCAACCGACTGCACTTTAAAACCAAACTTTCAAATGCGACTTGTACCAACAATTATCAGCACCGTAGTCAGGGAGAGAAGGAGGGACCATGTTCCGAGGAGTGGAGAGATGGGTAATCGACTGGCTTCATAGTTGGCTTGTGGGCACTAGCTGAGTTTGATCGACGGGATTGGCACCCTTGAAAGAGAGAGATTCGTAATTGTCACGCCAGCTAGGGATAAATCTTGATCAGACTTGGAGAATAGTGTTCTGTTTGTGCCAATCAACCTCACGGGTTCTATATAGGTGGAAACCGAATGTATTCATTAATTGTGCAGCCGATACAAACTAAATTTACACGGCGACAATAAAATGCACGTAGCATCTTAGGAACCTGAACCTTGAATTTGGAAAGTTGGGACGCGAGAATAAATAATTCACAGTCTTAAACAAAAAAAACTAGTTAGTTAAAATAACCAAAAAGAAAGAGGTAAGTGGTTGCGTGCACTCAATAGCACGTATAAATGGTTCTACCGTAGAGTTCTTTCGGAAACATAATCCATTGCTTCTGCCTCGATTCTCCTTTATTCACCCTCCCGAGACTTAACCTGATTCTACTTTTGAGTGATTAATCCGTCACGCACATTTCTCTAATGGAATATGTTTCATTGAAAGAGCGGCCAGCCGTGGGCGCGTCCGGAGAAATTTAATTTATGGATCTGTGTCGAGTTGAGCACCAATTTAATGTCTACGCTCTTCCCTTTCTATTGACACAAAAGAATTTTTCCAAATTGAAAATTTATACGATAATATCTAATCGAGAGAATAAAACGTTCAAATAAAATAAATATGGCATTGATTACGAGTATATGCGGAAAAAATATATTATTTCAGTTAATTATACATAAGTATTCGAAAAAGAGCCAAGCAATATAGGGAGGCGAGCCGCGGAAGGGTGGGAATTCCCTAAACAAATAAAAGTTCTCAAGCGCTTAGAACGACTATTTTCTATACTGATCCAGCAAACTATCCCTGACAAAAACACATGCGGAGCGGAGTAGCACAAACACCAGGATCCCAGTGAAATAGAGCGCACAAGACCGTGTCTAGGCGCGAATGTATTGTAGGGAGGAAAGAAAAGAGGAGGTATATAGAATTAAGAGAGATAATGGGTCACGGGAGCGTGGCACGGGCACCCGAGCTCGTGGGCGACATCGGCGGATCTCGAACATTACATACGGGATCGGAAAGAAGGCAGGCGGCAGGCGGGAGGGACGCACGGCTGCAGCAGGGGACAGAGGAGCAGAGTGACAAACAGAGAATGAATAAGTGAATTTATGAACGTCCTTCTGAGTCGCGGAAGGGGGGTCAGTGAAGGCCCGAGGCGGCGAATGAAAGCACGAACAAGACGAATAGAAGGGGACCAATTAGTCCCGTTAGGGAGATTGGAGCACAAAAGGGAATCGACAGAGGACGTAACTGTAAACAGGAAAGAATAAAAGAGAGAGCGGGGGAACAACGGAGCAGGCAGGGCGGCCAAAAGAGACAAAACAACCGAGCAGCCGGAGATGCCAGAGAGACCGGACGACCGTCGTGACACATCTTTCCAACAGCGAAGCAGAGACTGGCATTACTGTCCAAAGGTCGGCGACATCTCGAGCAAAAATTCGTGAGCAAAAGGAAAAAAAAGGAGCAATTTAACTAGAGAGCAGGACGTCGGGGAAACCAGATACAAGGGAGGAGAACGAAAACAGATGGACTCAAGCGGGGCGGCTCTATTTTAGGCATTACTTTTGTAGAAGCGCAGTATGAGTTACGAGGGGCGGCGGACAAAACCCAAAATGTGGAAAAGGTACCGCCATCGGCCAAATTTAGCAGCCAGCGCGTTAGAGTATGCATAAGGCGAGAGATAAAAATATAATAGCCTATAGTTACGCAAACAAAAATTATAGTTGCTTTATGCATTAAACAGGGATCAAAAAAATAATAAAAAATTAATTTTATGAAACATTTTTTGGTAAGGGACGGATGGAATAACAATGACTACCCAGATCATCGAACCCAATTGCCACTCCTACAGAACATGTCGAACAGAGGGAAACGGGGCACCACGTGTTACAACGAGCCCAAAGACCAGATTAGCGTTCCTAGGCTATGTCCTAGCCGGTGGCGGGGCGATAGAGCGTCGCGCGGCCCAAGCGACAGGTTTCGGCTGGGGGCGGCCGACGGAGTGGACTGGCGGCGAAGACATGAAGGCGAGCCAACGAGCGGGGGCATACGGCGGGGGCGAGAACCGGCGGGGGCGGCGGCGGGTAGTGGCGGCAGAGACGTCTGATGCGGCGCAGAGATGCGACGAGAGTTGCTTACATCCGAGTCATTGGGACTGGACTATCCGGAGCGAGCGTTAGCGGCAGGATCAAACACTTGGAGCGGCGGGGCCATGCCCGTATGGCGTGTGTCCCGGACGGGGCTTGTCCGGTGGCGTGAGGCGACGGCGGCCGAGAGACTATGCGGGGCCCGGCGCAATGTGTCTAGAGAGTGCAGAAAAACGGGAATATGGAAATAGTCGTAGGAGTAGCACACGAACAGCCGGAATAGTAAACCCGACGTAGCCGCACGCCCGGCTACAACATAATGCATAGAATAACCTTAGTTCCCAAGCGCTGACTTGACTTCGAAAAAAACATCAATGCTTTCAAAAGATGGACGCCAACCCACTCCATGTAATTCTAGGTTCTTGACATTAAGCCCTTAATTTGGACGTTAAATAGTTTATAAAAGCTTTCCAATAAAAATAAATTTATATTTCATAGTGTCGATCTAAGAACGTAATTTGAAAAATCATTAGATGGTCACCTGGTCATCAGCCACGAGTACAATCGCCAGTCAACTCCAGACCAAGAATTTCGATCAAAAGAGTGGAGATTGTGTTCCGAGGAGGGGAGCTACCGGCACGCATTGAGTTTCCAAGAAATACAATGAAAAGAGCTCGATTGGTTTACATTTAAAAACTTTGAGTATAATAAAACATGACGCTCGGAAGTCGGTTTTAAGCGAACGACCACATGTATACAAGTAGGGATGAGAACAAGTAATAAACGAGCGAATTAATCCGCATACGTGCCGAGTCGGGGAGACAGCACACCGCGGGACCGCTGGGCCCAATGATATGATATTAAAC
>BOPP01000761.1:0-13944 GCA_017312745.1 Gryllus bimaculatus | reverse complement strand
CCTTCGCCGCCACTGCCACCAACGCCATCGTCACCGCTGCCGCCATCATCATCGCCCGCCACCTCTGCAATCACGTCCAACGTCACTGCCTTCATCATTGCTGCCATCACCTTCAACTTATCCGCCATCAGCGTGCCGCCGCTATCGTGGGCGCGAGCATTGACCGTTGTTGCGTTGCCAATAGGCCCTACGCCTCCAGCTTTACCCATCCTTCTTCTTCCTTCTTCTATTTCCACCTAAAACTGAGTTCATGTCGCCATGCATTTTTGCCGCTGCTGCCATTACATGCTACACACCTGCTTCGGCGTTCGCATCGAATATTGGCGCAATTTCTGCGTTTACGTTTCTTGTTCCAGTTTTAGAAACTGCTGGTATCGGCGATCGTTAAGTCTGAGGATGCGACATCGGCAACAAAACATCATATTTATTCTTAAATTATATTTACATTGATCGCTTACGGCCTAGCTTACAAACTAGATACTCACGAACTAATCTAAATCTACTTTGTCTTACATCCTAACTTATTCTAACACTGAAAACTATTTTCATTATTTACACTAGTAAACCCATACAGATACTCTTATAAACTCATAAAATTAAAAACCAATGTGAACATAAAGAACAACGATAAATGGAGTATTTGTTCTTTCCTCTCTTCAAATACGTGAAAACTATCTTGGAAGCACTGATATCGAAAATCACCCGACTGTATCCCGCGAACATTTTCCTTCCCCCTCTTCGTATCTAAATCTCTTTTACTTTTCGTTACCCGAGCAGGCATCGCCTGACTGCATCCCGTTTCGTTGGTCCGCTGTGACGGAAGGAGAAAACATTTTTGTTAACTTTTCAATGTAGCGCAGACATGTTCTCGCACTATTCCAGAGAAAAATCTCGAACACTGGCGAACATGGCAGAATCTTGGGAATTTGTATGTTAAGTCAGCAGGTAATAAGATGTTTGTAGTAGAAGGTGTCAAGTTCTGTTTCCTCAAGCTGTTAAGTGCGATTTTCAACGTTGGGAATGCTCTAAAAGGACGTGGAAATGTTCCTTGAAAATAGATGTGAATCAATTATAATCGAGAAATATAATACTAAGCTGGCTATGGTAAATTTAGAAACCAATCCTTACACTGAGGAAGAAAACACAAAGGGATGCAGTCGGGCTATGCCTTTTTCGCGGGCTCGTCCTTCAACTACCGAGGAAACCCAAACGGGATGCAGTCGGGGTTTAGGTAAAAGGCTTGCGAAAGTTGAATGTGGGATACATCATTTAAGCCCCTGATACCTGTGCTGGCTCTTCTACTATCGAGGAAACCCGAACGGGGTGCAGTCGAGAATGAGGTAAACGGCTTGCAAAACCTTGACCGGGGGATGCAATCGGGTTTCTTCCTTCGCATGCGGCTGATCTCCCTTCGTCGCTCCTGCACCCGCTCTCACTCCCATCGCCCCCGCCCCCCTCACACCCACCCGCTTGCGCTGTTGCTTCTCCTCGCCCCCGCGCCAACACGTGACGCAGGCGCTCGCCCTCCATAGCGCCGCACTTCGTCGGATGACGCAATCCTTCTTGGATCGCAGGGCCGACTGGCATTGGTGGTAGCACAGCGGAACCCCTCTCTTATTCTCAAGGGGGGGAAAAGGAACGCGGTATTTGAAATATTTCATCTGAATGAAATCCAGTCATTCTCAGAGAGGGTTTTTTTTTATTTTTTATTTATTTATTTATTTATTTTAAGCTGAATTCTTTCGCTTGAAGAATGTGAAAACTCAAGTAAGTGTGAACTTTGGTAGGTCGTACTTTGGTGTAATTCATGACAAATTTTTCGCGTGTTCAGTTTTTAAACAATTATTTTTCTGTTAATGTTAAGTTAGTGCAAATTGTTCCCATTTCTACCATCCGCAGGACTTTCCGCTGAGGTCTCTAGACTGGATGCCTAATTGATTCCTTCTTTGGGTTTAGTTTCGCGATTGTATGCTAATCGCAACAGTTTTTTGCGATAACAGCAATTTATGCCTTAGCGGGTAGTTTTTACTGTGAAAGAATAGTATATATCCTGTATACTTTAGACTGACAACCAGTAAAATGTTCTTTCCTGTATTCTCAACGTGACGTAATTGGTTCTTGCGCTAGACAGTTGTGTTCATAGTGCGAGACTGTATGATAATGCTGATTTACGTTAGCATAAACAGTATTGTGACATCGATATTTTTTTATTTCGAAAATTGTTATTCTTTATTTCTGAGAAATCGTGGTCTTTAATTTCAAAACATCATGGTCTTTTAATTTCGTAACACCGATTATTTTCAAGATTTGAATTTCGAACATGATATTTTCAAAGATTTTCATTTCCTATATCAGTATTTTCAAGATTTTTATTTCAACACTAATGTTTCCATGGATTTTTATTTCGAATAACGATGCATTCAAATTTTTAATTTTGAACGTGGATGTCTTCCAATATTTTAAATTTGTAACATCGACATTTGAAGGTTTTATTTGGAACATGGCAGGTTTTCAAGATCTTTATTTTTCCATCAACGGAACGTTTTAGTATTGTGATGTGAGAGATCGGCCGTTCGGTTGTGGACGCGCCATCCATCGCAAGTGTCGCGCGCGCTCCGCTCGCTCGCGTCGGCTCGCGTGCCGTGTGGGGGAGCGGCGGCGCGAGGTGCTCGCGGCGAAGTAGGCCAGAGGGCGGGGCGTGGGCGTGCGGGCGGGCCAAACTGCGGCGCTCCAGCGCGTGGCGTGGCGTGCGAGGGCCGCGGCGCGTGGCCGCCGTGGGTGCGCGGCTGCCCGCTGACACCGCTCCTTCTTCTCTTCTCCGGCGGGAACGCCCTGGGCTGCTGCGCTCGCGAATAAACTGCTTCAGATTTCTCGTAGCGGCCCGTGGCATTATCCTCATTGTTAGCGTCTTGCGTATTAAAATGAATAGTTTTTAAATTAATTCGCGAACGTCCTTCTCACGGCGCCCCGAACTGTTAACGTATTCATTTTATGAGGCAGGAGATGTAATATGTGCTAGTTATCGCGCACATAAAAAAAATCGAAGTATGTGAGGTTTTGCGAGCATAGAGTAAAAACGGTAGGAGGAAGGGCGGATTGCAATGCAAATAGCTAGGTCGAAGTCGGGTTCGCTGTCTGGACGAGAATTCTAGCGGTCAGCTGGTAGGCTTTTCGACCTAAGCTACAAAGGAAGTCGGTTCCAGGAGCTGTTCTGGAGGGGAATTCTAGCTGCGCTCTAGGTAGTTTTCGTGATTTCATCCGATACACAGTCGATGCGGAGCAGTAACACTAACAAACGGGCCGCGGATCCACGCGACCTTTTTTCTTTCATCGTCCTAGTAACACTAAAGTACGCGGAATGTAATCGTGCGTCAAAATTGTGAAATACGACGTTTTTTAGGTATTATTTTATAACGGCACTCTCAGTACAATATTTTAATAGATTTTTCTGCATAATTTTCACATATTTATAGATATTCTGGCAATGTAATACTCAGGTCCATAGTTATGTGGCAAAAAGTTTCCAGTGTGGTGTAAGTGTAAAGGGACTATTTGTACATTTGAAAATCAAACGGAAGTGGTCAGACGTATCCATCTCTGAGAATTCTGTAATAATCCAGATATGTACCCCAAGGGGCAGGGGGCTTCTCGTTGGCTTCTACCCCTCACCTCGGGGTCATATCTGGGTATACAGAACTTTATTGTCCGCTTTTTTCTTCACCCTCCACAAGCAACGGTTCATATTGGAATATAGCTTCATTTTCCTGAACTAACCAAAACAATTTAATTCAAGTATATTATTAACGGTATAAATTATCACTATAAGTCAAACAAATTGTCTTATAGTTCAAGCAAAAACAGCAAAATTCGTATAAACTCCAGTAGGCTGCGCACATCTGCTGTAGACCCCTCAGAGAAAAATGCAGGGTGCGGTTCGGGTTCCAATAATTATCCAATAATCCAATTATCCATATCATCGATCCCAACTGCATGAGCGAAAAACAGAACGATGAAGTGACATTTTAAATTCTGGAAAAACTGTTTGTTAATGTTCAATTTTCTGTAAATTCGTGATGCTTTAGGTTTATCATTAACGATGGCATTTTCATTGTTATTAAAACAGACGGAAATACATTGCCACTGAAATATAACTTAAATAAAGCACGTTTTTTCCTCAGAATTTATAAAATATACTTATACGTTCTGGTTTTTCACCCATTCAATTTGTGTCGGCGCCATTTCTTCACCATGACCACTTAACTCACTTACAAACAACCTTCTGTAGTCCTAGTTGAGGCGAAATAAAATGTGGCAAGTCTTGAGTGGGCGTTGTTACCAATATCCGTGATCCACCCCTGGGAGGTGCTGTGCTGTGCTGTACTTGTACTGTACTGTACTGTACTGTACTGTACTGTGCTGAATTGGTGCTGTGCTGTATTGTGGTGTGCTGTGCGGGCGCTGTGCTGTGCTTTGGGTGCTGAATCTGTGGCTTAACTTTGCTGTGCTTTGCGTGCTGAATTGTGCTTACTTGTGTGCTATGCTTGTGCTGTGCTGTGCTGTTGCTGTGCTGTGCTGTGCTCGTGCTGTGGCTGTGCTATGCTATTCTGTGCTATGTATGCTATGCTGTATCTGTATTGTGCTTTGCCTGTGCGTGCGGTGCAGTGCGGTGCGGCGTACTGCGGCTGCGGAGGGGCGAGGGTCGGCGGGAACAAAACGGCCGCTGCCGGTCGTAAAGTGGATGTCGCTGGGGTGCTGCGCGGGGCTCATTAGGCCGAGCGACGCCGCACCCTCCTCCGCCCCCTCTCCCCTCCCCCCTCCCGTAAGCCTGCGGACCAGGCCGGCTGCGCTGCGGCGCGCCGCGCCGTCATCAGAGCCGCACTCGCCCACCGAAGGCGGTGTAACGGCCCAGCCCGGCATTGGAGCGGGGGAGGCGTTTTGCTTCTTCCTTGCATTCTCTTTTCTACCTTGCTCCAACTCTACTTCATCTCTGCCTGCCTCTCTTCTCCTCTTTAATTTGTCTCTTATCTTCGCTTCTCTTACTTTTCTTCTCTTTCCTCACCTTTCTCTTGCCCTTTCCTTTTGTATTTTTCATCCTTTTCTCTTCTCCTCCATTGTTCCCATTTTTCTTCTTCTTGTTCTTTCTTTATCTCTTGTCCTCTTTTCTTTCCTCTTGATACTATTCATATGTAATTAGAAATATGATTATGTGAAACAGGTGTATTTATATATTTTTTTTTTCTGTAGTTACTGGCTTGTGTTAAGAATCGCGTGTTGTTTTTAATTTCCGTTTCGATGCACACTGATCATTCTCGACCTAACAATATGCGTGTACTCTCATTCTCCTACGCGTTGGTACTTATTTTTCACTTTATGTCTCATCACATTTGGGCGTACCATCGAGAGTTTTTTTTCTTCTTTTGACCTTTAAGTTTTTACTTCAATCAAGAAGCACGAAAATATTGCAGTATAGCTTCTTGCCAGTGGAAGATCATGCTAAGATATTAACGGAACTAATGTTACCTTATCATTTTAACTCATTCGATATAAAAATAGCCAAGCTGTTAAAATGTTAAGTTTAACGATGTTTGAAAGAAAACAAGAAACGTAGCGGAGACACGGCAGATTCACAATGAACACTGCATACCTTTATATGTTGTGTTAAATATTACGCAGTGGGGGATTCCAAACGCGACACTCCGCCCGTTGTCACAATTACGGCCCAACCAGTCCCCGCCGAACACTGGCCCCCGTGAAACAGCTTGTAGTGCGCAGCGGACATGGGCTAGCCGGCGTAACAAAGCGACCGCGGCGGATGGTGTATGGGGCAGCGAGTAGAGCGGCTTACGCATGAAAGTTAACGAAGCGTTTGGCATCCGCGTCTCTTAAGCCGCCGTTGACACACCTACAGGCAAGGCGACAATTCCGGCTGCTGGCCGCGGCCCTTGCGCCTCGGGTTCGGCGAAGAAAGGCTGTCGAATGCTTTGATTGGGCGTCTCCGCGACTTGCGGAGCGACAGGTACGCGCCGGTTTCAGGTGTGGGTGGGTGGGTTTCGATTTTCTCTTTCTTTTTTCTTCTTCTCTCTCTCTCCTCTCTTACTCTTTTTCTCTCCTTTCCCTGTTTTCACTTTTTCTCTCGATCTTCTCTCTTTCTTTAGCTCGCTTTTTCTTTCACTTTTCTCTCTATATTCTTTCTCATCGCTTTACTTGCTTTCTCTTTCATTTAAAACTTTCTGTCACTTTCATCTTTTATCTTGTTTTTCACCTCTTTCTCTCTGTTTCACTCTTTCTCTCTGTTTTCACCTCTTTTCTCTCTGGTTTCACCTCTCTTTTCTCTGGTTTCACTCTTTCTCATGTTTCCACCTTTTTCTCTCTGTTCACCTCTTTCTGCTCTGTTTCACCTTTCTTTCTCCTTGTTTTCCTCTTTCTCTTCTGTCTTCATCCTTTTTCCTGTTTCCGCTCTTTCTCTCTGTTTCGTCTTTTTCTCTTCTGTTTCTCTCTTTCTCTCTGTTTCATCCACTCTTTCCTTCATGTTTCCCTCTTTCTCTCTGTTTCACTCTCTTCTCTCTTTTCTGCTGTTTCACTCTTTCTCTCCGTTTCATATACTCTTTCTCTCGCGTTTCCATCTTTTCTCTCCGTTCATCTCTTTCTCTCTTGTTTCACTTTTCTCTCTGTTCAGCCTCTTTCTCTCTGTTTCACCTCTTTCTCTCTTGTTTCACCTCTTTCTCTCTGTTTTCCCTCTTTCTATCGTTTCACTCTTTCTCTCTGTTTCCTCTTTCTCTCTGTTTTCACTCCTTTCTCTCTGTTCAACCTCTTTCTCTCTGTTTTCACACTCTTTTCTCTCTGTTTCACGCTTTTCTCTTCTTCACCTCTTTCTCTCTGCTTCACCACTTTCTCTCTGCTTCAGCCACTTTCTCTTGCTTCACGCACTCTTCTCTCCTGCTTCAACCTCTTGTCTCTGCTTCACCTCTTTGTTCTGCTTCACCTCTTTGTCTCTGCTTTCACTCTTTGTCTCTGCTTCCTCTTTGTCTCTGCTTCCTCTTTGTTCTGCTTCACCTTTTCTCTCTGTTCACTCTTTTGTCTCTGCTTCACGCTCTTTGTCTCTGCTTCACTCTTTGTCTCTGCTTTCACCTCTTTTGTCTTCTGCTTTCACTCTTTGTCTCTCTGGCTTGACCTCTTTGTCTTGCTTGACCCTCTTTTCTCTGCCTTGACCTCTTTGTCTCTGCTTGAACCTCTTTGTCTCTGTTGACCTCTTTGGTTCTTGCTTCGCTCTCTTTTCTTCTCTGTTTTTCGCTCTTCTCTCTGTTGCGTCTTTCTCATGCTGCTTCGCCTCTTTCTCTCTGCTTCGCCTCTTCTCTCGTCTTCGCCTCTTTCTCTCTGCTTGCGCTCTTTGTCTCTGCTTCGCCTCTTTGTACTCTGCTTCGCCTCTTTGTCTCTGCCTTACGCCTCTTTGTCTCTGCTTCACCTCTATTGTCTCTGCTTTTTCACTCTTTGTCTCTGATTCACCTCTTTTGGTCTCTGCTTCACTCTTTTGTCTCTGCTTCCCTCTTGTCTCTGCTTCACCTCTTTGTCTTGCTTCACTCTTTGTCTGCTGCTTCACCTCTTTGTCTTGCTTCAACTCTTTTGTCTCTGCTTGCCTCTCTTTTATCTCTTCTTCTTTTAATTCATCTCTTATTTCTTCACCGACTTTTATTTAGATAATTCATTTTATCGTAAATATTTTTTATTAATATCCTTATGATGTGAAGAAATGAATTCCAAAACGCTCGCTGAATCATTATTTCAGTGACGCTGAAATATAACTGTATGTTCATACAAACGTTGACACTTGATGTGAAGAAAATGAATTCCCAAAACGTCGCTGATATTATATCAGTGACCTGAAATAAACTATATGTTCATCAAACGTTGACAAGTGATATGCATCACTGTATTAATTCCTTCCCTTCGTAAAAGATGAAGGCCATATTTTCTCATCTATTGAAAATGACGAGCAATCTAAATTCTATTCAAATCGATACACAGGTTTAAGTGCCAAGTAAAATATTGTGTGCTGCATATCAGTTTCTATACAATATAAGTATTATTTCAAACTACCTATTCACATCATCATCAAACTATCATATTCTAACCATCAAGGGCAATATTTATTTTAACAACGTAATTTACTGGATTCATTAACATTTCCTGCGTGTAATTTTTATAGGAAAATATGCCTGTTACAAGTCATGTTCTTGGGCTTTTAGGTCAATGACCGCCATCTTGATCAGGATTTCCATCCAGTTTCCTTGGTCCATGCGACAAATGCTGACGTGATCCCCTCCATCCCTTCTTTTGCTTCTGGGCATAAATTAGCTTTACAATGCGCATGTTTTGTTGACCTTGTCTTTGAATAGTAGTGATAGAAGAGTCGTAGACATGGGATGCTATTTCATTAGTTATACTGTAGTACGAAAAAGGGATTCTGGAGTTCAAGAATATGTGCACAGAATTCTACTTTTTTCCTACACTTCACCGTCAGTTCTTGTTTTTTTTGTGGAAAATAAATAAATTAAAGTTAGATGCATTATTTCTTTCCTTCTTTTTTCTCTCCTCTCTCTTCTCAATGTCTCGCTCATTGGGGAATCCATGTCCAGCATATCTATCCCCAAACCAACATAAATACTTTTTGTATTTTTTTTCAATTTATTCGAATCGACTACCACATATTGATCACATTACATCCAAAGGAGCTTTCTCATTATGAATATAATACGTTTTTTCTTATTTTAAGCTGTCCATTAAAAACTTTTTTAAATTGTTTAAAAATATTTGTTTTTGGTAGGGATTCACTTGAAACCCTCTACCTCAACACACCACCATTCACCACACACACCACATTCTCTGATACTTTTTAGATACCCTTCTACTCTTTCTTCTTTAATCACGTTTAAATGAAAACGAATACATTTAATTGAAAAAAGAAACAACTTAAAGCGTGATGAACATCATACAACACGTTTTGTGCTAAGGCGAAGTCATAACGTGAACTAACATAAATTTATTTATCTTTTTTTTACATATTAAAAACAAGAATGTAAAGTATCTGTTTAAGTATCATAGAAATGTATTCTGGACTACCTGAGTTTTTCACAATTAATCGCTCTTAGATTTCTTTGCTTTACGGTATGGAAGTTGTATTTGGTTTGATTAGATGTGAAAGATTTCAAACATTGGAGTATTACGTATTTGTTTGGGGATTCGGTTTTATAGTTGGGGTATTCGCATAGTATAAAATTTGGAATTTATCTTGGTTCTAGGTGTAACCTATAATTTCAGGTCTTCACCGCAAAGGTAGTGTTTTGTGCACCTTTCTCAACTGTTGGTTTCTCGGAAGGATTCAGACATCCCGGAAAGGTGCTACAAAGTGCCTAATGAGTTCGCAGAGGAATAAACCACAATTGGAGAGGCGTGGCACTTGCATGGCACAATGTACCGAGTGCTCTTTCTTTTGAAGTGGTTCCGCACACAAATTGGATTGTACTCTACTCCCGGGTGCAACGCACCAACTGCCCACGAGACTGTCTTGCAAAAATGAAATACCCATGAGCAATCCCTTCTTTGTAGCCACTCTTCTATGCGTTCGTGTAGTGTTTCTTCTTTGTGTTGTTTTTCTCTTTATTTTCGTCCTTTTCTCGCCATTTGCGCATCATTTTTCTCCTTCTCAGTAAAATAATTAATCAGATTTGAGAATTTTAGAAAGTCGTATTATTTAATGATGTGCCATGGGCTTATTTTTTAAAGTGGTCTCGGGAAACGCGGGGATAATAACTCGTAAAAATGAAAATAACTGCTGAAATTTAGGTTTTTTATCGTCGCTTTTGAATAACTTGAACTTGCATAGTATTCATTTCTGCATCATCGAAACTTCGGGGGTTGACGCCAAGATTATACTCGTATTATTCGCAGTGGATTAATATCCTGGAGAGAATACATGGCGGCAATAATTGCAATAAATTGCACTTGCTATTGAAAATTAAGAAAAACAAAAAAGCTAGCGAACCTCTCCCAGATCTCTGCTACCGATTCCTACATAGAATGTGCCGTTTCACGAGGAACAGTCTTACCTCTGTTTTCTCCTGAATTAGACGAACAAATGTTTTCTGTGGCCTTATGCTGAGAAACGCTTTGGCACTGCACAGTAGTTTCTTAACGATTTCCCTTAGTCTCTAACGTCCAGAAGGTTGTGTTTAATGTGAGTCGAGGCGCTGAGAGTATTTCTAAGTATTCCTATACATATACAACCTATCACATGTAGATAATGTTTGTACCATTTATTTGTACCGTGGTCACAAAACCCCGTAAATGTTCTTTTGCTGAATAAGAATGATCTCCTGAAATGCGTCAAAGGGATTTCTGACGAGAGAATTTAAGTTGCCAGATTCTGTTATGTTAAAATCTTCAGTCGCGCAAAACAATCTGCAAAACACACGATATAGTTATGCAGTACACGGACACGGTGCGAAACACAACTCGGCTAAGAGAAATCGAGTAACCTATGTATTCAAAACAGTAAGGGTTTTCGTTGAGAAAGAAACGGGAGATTTGCTCTGAAGCAAATTAGGTGTTTTTAGTGTAATATAGTGAGTCCTCAATGCGTTATCACTTGCTCTTGGAAACTGTTTTATAATTTAAACACTAAATTTTAATAATACCTTAAAATCAGCGTATGATCGCTTATCTGATGTCATTTGTTCATTACGTAATGCACAGATGCATATGCAAAGATGGTGAATATAAAATCGCAATGTTTAGCAATCGTTTGACACATGGCCCTTTATAGATAGATGATAGATAGCTGTGTAAAGTGACTCGAAAAAACATAATTTTTTTCGCATTCTATGTAAAAGTAAATGAATATTTTATATTCTGTACAATTTAATCGCACAAGTCTGTCCTACAGGTTAATAAACGCTTAGTAACATTAGAATGTGCACATACACCCAGTGTCTGTTCAATAACGCTGTAACGCAACGCTTCAACGACTGGCCGTCCGAAAAGGTAATTATTGGCGTAAGAATAGTGCAGTTTTTGCGGGAGATAGCGGTCATCTCTCTGCGAGACAATAAGCCCGCAGCGCCGTGCTACCCGCCATGTCAGCTTGTGAGTTTTGTCCAAACAGATATCTCCCATCGGCGGATATACGTATATAAATATAATGTGTGTGAGGAAAGGTTGAGGTTAGGACATGGAAGAGGAAGGTGAAATCGCGTGAGTCCGTGGCCCATTTTATAGGATACTGCTCCGGTATTCGTGTGGGGTTGATCGGAGAAACCACAAAACTAACGATGAGATCAGTCTGCCGCTAGAATTCGACATAGCTCTCTTGCTAGAGTCTAAAATCTTGTCACCGTCGAGACTCGAACCCGAGAACCTTTCTAGTCAACGGCACTGCACTGACATCACCAGATGCCCTGTGTCAGCTAAGCCGGTAAAACCTTTCGAAGTTATGTTCCAAAATGAAGTTGTTTTGTATTTTTAAGAATTTCGTACAAAAATCGGAATATTCGCAAAGGTATACAAACAAATTGAGTTTAACCAAAACACAACAACGCTACGTAACAGTAATGGCCTATCAAACTGCAAGATAGCCATGCCTGTGAAAAATGTGCTAAGAAAAAGCTCCAAAAATCGAGAATGAGACATAGAATTAATTTTGGAACTGACCCACGTCTTATGAAACGTCGACGGCGTCAATTAGTGAAGTAAAACCTCTTGATGTGAGCAGAAAGGAACGTTTTTCTCTGAACTTATCGCGAGGACTTCATTTTATGCTTTCGACCTTGACGTAAAATTTTACATCGACCATTAAACGCCAGTCGGGACGACATGTGATAAAACGAACGCGAAACCTAAAAGGCTTCTTCTCCAAACCTGAACTCGATTACCCTCCAAATAACTTTAGCGTGATAGACGATACGTGGACTTACGATGCACCCATTACAACTTGCTAATAAACACTCGTCGCATCTGCAAAAGGAATGGACAAACGCAGAGAGAATTGTAGTTCTCCTAGCGCAAAAAACTTGCTGCAAGAAGCATTGAAAAAAAAAAGGTTGAAGGCACGCACAATGAAACACTGAACTTAAGGTAGTATGTTCGTTAAATCGACCACTATGAAAAACCCCCGAAAAGTACTTTAAATGAAAGCAAAATCTATGTTTTTCAAGATGGTCAGAAAACAAACTGGCCCTTGCCGATCTAATTTTTGAATAAAAAAGTTTATATTGAACAGACTCTCATGGAAAAACTTTCGCGGGAAGAGGTTTTTTAAGAATAAAGAAGAATTAATACAGTGAAAGTACCTTTTTATTTTATTCAATAAGGAGTAATTTTTTTTCGGAATCAGACGTCATTAAATGTAACGTACCTCACCCGGCATCGTGAGGATTAATTGATAAAAGACTGCGGCGAAATTCATCGCAACCGGAAGTACTGACTCTCGGCCTTGGAGTTATGCTTTACAAGTCGCGCTATTGTCGTCACTGTTTCTCTTTGGCTACGAGATAAAACCAGGCTTACTTAAAATTTTGTCCAACACACAAACGCAAACTGTTTGACAATAATCCACTTTCAATGTAAACATGTGGACTAATATTCAATAATGGTGAGACAACCACTATATGGTTAAATCTAAAAAGAATGGATAAGGTACAGATACGTACCAATAATTGAGGGTTGAAAACATGACATTGTGGTAAAACGGATCTCAAATGTTCTCGCGATGATAAATGTCATATTTGTTAGGTCCAAGTAGAAACCATTGATCATATCTGGTTGTCCAAGTCCGAATACCTGAAAAGTAAGATAGGTTCTGTAGTTTTCTCCAAATACAGATCTTAAACGCCTTCGGAGTAAATATACGCTCCAAGTGTTAAGAACACTCACCTCAATCGGTGACATTTTTTGCTCTGTGCACAATAATGTAAGAGCAGTAAATGTATTCTCATCGGACGACGGTAGTAAGAAAACCGGACAATGTTATTCAGGTCTTGAATTAAAACTTGCGTTTGCTTGTGTATGTTGCCATGCTATGTGTACCAACATCGTAACCAAGGAGGCAGCGATACGACTCAAGTACAAGAGTTAGGAAATAGAGATCAGAGGCTTGTGGGGCGTAAAAATACAGGACATTCGGTAGTTATCACTACTCTGGGTTTTATTCTGCAAAATTCATGTAACAACTTGTCCAAAAAGTCCCTGGTCATTCAAAATAATTAGATCATATTTTGAAATTGAATTATTTATTGAAATCGGCTTGTAATTTGTGCCAAGGATTACACCGACAGTAACTAGATATGTTTGTTAAGGAATTGGTTGCAACCTGTCGTAAATTTTATATTTTTTTTTCGTGTAATTAACGTATAACAAAAACAATAATAATAATAATAATAATAATAATAATAATAATAATAATAATAATAAAAATAATAATAAAAGACCAGATGAGCCCGCAAGTGTGTTGGTATCTAGTGTATAATCGAATGCGCGTTCTTTGGGACGCAAAGAGTAACCGTCTGTCGGCTGAAAAAAAAGAAATGGTTAATTATGCGCGTTAAGGGCGTTATAAGGGTTTTAATGATCGTGCGGCGAGAAAAACCCCTCGGGCATTTTGTCGCTCGAGATCATCAGAACCAGTTAACGCCGCCTATAATTTTATTTTTTACCTAATTTTGTTGATTCAGATTTACCTATTTACTAACTAGATGTTAACTTGACTCGGTTTGTCATTTCATACTTCCCTCTCAGAATTCCCTTCATAAGAGAACAGTTAGCGTCATTCAACTGTTTTCGTATTTCCCTCTTAACGATGATCCTCTCCATTCAGGTAAGTTATGCAGTGTGTCTGGAGCTCCATATCTAAGGAAATAACATGCTATAACGTATCAGTAAAAAACAAAAACAAAA
>BOPP01000760.1:0-13957 GCA_017312745.1 Gryllus bimaculatus | reverse complement strand
TCAATATCTAATCATTTCGAGTCCTTATCTTCAACTATGGATGATTCAGATTCATCAGAAACAGAAGACAACGTAATTATTGAAAATATTAAAATTCCTCCAATTAACATTCACAAAAATCAAAATTTTATTAAACCATTTGCATCATTCATATCTTCAATTGAAAGTATTTCAAAACAATATATTACTACTAAAACAAAGACAGACCATGTATCAGTACATTTAACTTTAGACATGCAAACTACAAACCTCCTCCCAGTTGTGATATATATATATATATATATATATATATATATATATATATATATATTATTTATTTGGCTACAAATGGCTGATTGCCAGGGGGTAGCCATAACCCTACAGTTTTAAAATATATGAACATTTATAATTCAAGAACCATTTGCTATATAAAAACAATTTACATTACACTCGTTTCGAGCATATACACTCAATATATAAACATACACAGACCTGTATACATCTATGGCACATAAATACATCCATATACACACACACACATATTCTAACATACCCACGTACACCACACACAACTTACCACCTTCACAGTAGCACGCAGGAACCGTAAGCGGGTTATCAAGATTTTGCTTGTGAAGCGAGCTTTAAAAATTTAGGGAGCAGGATCTTCAGGGTGCGAGAGAGGTTTGAACCCTTGACACAATAAAAATCACAAATTGCACACAAACGAGCATATAATTTACCATAAACTTTTAGTGGCATAATTTAATGACAGAAACCAAGAATATAGAATCACACTTTTACAAAGAATAATCAAAACATAGATAGAAACCTTTACAACACACACTCATATGAATGAACACATAATTTACTTCAAAATTGATATTCTGAAATAATTACCTTAATCTACACTGGGAATTCCCTTGTAAAATTAATTATATTCTAAATTTGTGCTATTCTAATTACATTGCCCGTAATTTACAATCTCTGGCTTCAAGATATTACATGTAAAGAACAAAAGTTGTGCAAGTGCACTACTTTAATTTACAATTTAACTGTTGCAATTCTAAATGTGTCCTGAAAAATGCGAAAATAAAAATGTCTAGTAGAATGTTTTTATTAGGCGGACATAGGCGCATCAAAACGTCTCCTACTGTAATAATGTTATTTTGTTTTGCCACCAACGTGTCCTCAAATTCTTAATACTTTCTATAGCTGAGTTTTTCACTTGCGAACGTCGAATTGACCTATTTTCGCGGTTTATAATGTCTACCAACGTCGTGGACTTCCATTTTGGCCTTGATGGATCGTGGCGCCTGGTCGTCGTCGCTGAGCGCGTTGGTCGCAGCTCTACGTCGATAGAGAGAGGGGATTAGCTCTGCCGCCTGTCTTGCTTTCTTTAAATCTGCACTATCGCGACGACATAACTGAAGAGTCTTTCGACGCCGGAATAGCTCACTACTAGTAGTAACCGTTGCAAAGCGGCAAATAACATATATCTAATGTTTAACGAGAGTGTTGAACTCGGCAACGGTGGATACAAAGAAGCAGCTTGCTTACCTCGGGCGATGGTGGAAAGAAAAGAGAGCTTCCGCTTGCGGGTTCGCTATTTATGGCGGGCCGGGCGGCCATGGGGAAAATAACTTCGCGATGGGGCTGCTTACAACCTCTCAAACCTTCAAAAGAAAACATAAGCTCGCTAGTATGCATTTCGTTTTAAAGTAGGGCCAACAGAGATACCAAAGGCGCTTCGTTTAACTGTACTTCTGCCTTACACGCTGTTATCCTCGATGCTTCGCGTAGTGTTCACACATGAGACGGTGGTGGTTTATGGGGATTGCAAGCTATCCATAAACGCACAATGATATATATATATATTATATATATATAAAGTATATATATTAATATACATATAAATATATATAACATTACTATTATATACATATATACTATATATATTATATATATATATAATAGTGACGTACCTGGGGAAACGGATACTTACTCACGACAATGAATGATATAAAGGAGGGTACAATTCTCGTGAATGGGCTTCGCAGGGGTTTGACGCTGCAATTTGGAAGAATGATCGAAGGAAACTGCTTTTTGCAATTCAAAGTATTAATGATTGAAACATCTTTGTAGCAAAAATTCGTTTACAATACGCAGTGGACAAAGGCTTTAGTGATTCGTGCACAGAGATAACGCTGACTTGAGGCTTTCGCAGTGACCACCGCTGGTGGAGGGCGAGCGGGCGCCGTGGCAACGGTGCGGCGTGTTGGCAAATCTTCGTCGCCCGAAGTTTGTCGGGAAATAGGTCCCCTGGCGGTCGCTCCGCTGGGCCCCCCAACGCAATGGCAACGAGCTGGCGGGCCCCCCCCACCAGCCAAGTAATGCAATGTCACATATGCTAACATGCACAACGCGCAATATGCGTCCGTCGGCAGTTCCGATCTCAGCAGTTCTTACTCAATTCCCATATCGAATGTTTCGCACGGTGCGCGCCACTCCGCTGCTTGCATCACCCGGACGGAAATGGAACGCGGTGTCTGTCGGCCCACTCAACTCCCAGTATTAATGTTTTCACTGGCCTGATCCTTGTGCGCACTTCCACTCCTTCGCTAATCATCCTGATTATCAATTTTTATCACCTTAAATCTCCCACTTAATGGTACAATAATTCCAAACTGTTTGGTAATATAACTATAAATTGCTTTGAGCTAGCACAGCGCCTCGTGTTGCGCTCAGCGGCTTCGTCTGCCATATACTCTCCAACGTCACACAGCTCGCCGTTACCCCCGAATATTGACCGTGGTAGGCAGCGGTGGCGGCGGGCGGCGGTTACTACGCTGATCGATTAGTGCCTTCTTTTAATTTAGAATATAGTATATTTTGATTGTTACTATGCAGAAACGTATATATATATATGCATACACTCACATACATACATACACATCCTTATACATGAATGCTCACTCTCACGTTTACACATAACAAGAACACACCTACATATTATACATGCCTACATTTAAATGAAATACGTATATTTAGTTACACCTAGTAAACATGCACATATATACATATACATAAAATTAACCAGTTACACAATTTTTTTTTAATTATAAACACAATGTGGATTTTTAAAGTTAGCTCTTTAAGCTTTTAGATTTACTCCCCACCTACTGTCACACTTCACTTCACTTCACTACATTTCACTACACTACACTACACTACACTTTCACTACATCTTTCTTTGGTTATGCCACATAACTAATTAAAGTAGCTTTCTACTGCACTGCACTGCACTGCACTATACTACACTACACTTTATATATAATACAAATTGTGAATTCTGAGCTGTGCGGTAAAATACGTACTCTACAAGTACTTATTAAGTCGTCTTCTAAAAACACCAACAGAGCCTGGAATAGGTTCTACGACCGCTGCAGGGATTTCATTCCAATTTTTAACCGTACGATTTACAAATGAATATTTCCCTACGTCGGATCTCTGACATCTACTTTTTATTTTGCATTTGTGATCGTTTCTCCCAACTCTTGGAGGGGAGTCTAGTCTTTTCGTTATTTCTGCCCATGCAGGTGACTTACTGTACGCCTTGAAGAGGCAGCACAATCTGGCTTTTTTTCTTCGCACACTGAGGGGCTCTATAGGTTTTGGTGGATTTGAACTACTCGAAGATCCCTTATTTATGAATTTGATCGCTTTCTTTTGAATTTTTTCTAACTCTTCAATCTGACCTAATCTGCATGGGTCCCATCCAGCTGATGTGTATTCAAGAATCGGCCTAACGAAAGATGTGTATCCTATTTTTCGACTCTCCATGTTTCCCTTTTTAAGTGTTCTCATTACAAAGTGTAGTGACTTCCACGCTTTTCGGGCAATAGAAGTAACGTGTTCCCCCCCATCTCAAGCCTTAGCGTAATATGACACCCAGATACTTACAACACGATACTTGTGGAATAAATACGCCTCTCATTTGGTATTATAAAGAAACCTTCTTTGCTGATTTCGAAATGCTTGGTGATTTACTTTTTACGGCATTTATCATCGTTTTATTAATGGTAGCAAAGGAATGAATGATATTAATATCGTTTTGAAGTGTGAGGATATCTTCATCCGAATCTATCGCCGAGATGTCGAGATAAACCACATTACACCCAATGTAACAAACCTAAAGGTCTAGCTGCAAATGTGATGTGAATATTTTAATTACCCTATATTGAAAAGAACTTTTTAAAACTCGCCTTCTCTTTCAAAAATACATAGTAATATTCAAACTTTACTCAATCAAGTGCTTCCCAACAAAATTTAAATGAAAATCACCTCGTAAATTATCCTCTTACTTTAAATACTACAAAAAACGTTCCAAATCTCCTAAATATATCTAAAGAATCGCAAAAGTAACGTTCTCTAATTTCATCTTATGAATTCATTCCTCTAATTTCATCTCAAATAATTAATATATTAGTTCCCAAATTCAAAAAATTATTCTAGATTGACAACAAAAAATACTTCATAATGGACATTAATCCAAAAATTAATATTCCTAATTGGAATGCAAATGGTCTACAACGACAATACAATGAATTTAAACACATACTTTATGATCGCAAAATAAATCTTTACTTGCATTACTGAAACTCACAAAAAAATAATAATATAATACATATCCCTAGTTATATTATTTATCGTGAAGATAGAACTTTAGATGTGAATGATGGAGTGGCTATCATTATTAAACATAATATTAAACATAATATTAAACATTCCCAAATTTTTATTCATACATCTATAGATTTAGAAATGGTGGCAATTTCAATTTCCCTCGCACTCGGGAATATTATTGTAATTTCAACTTACAAGCCACCTAACAAAAAAAAATACCAATCCGAATTTACAAATCTATATTCAAAAACAACAACAAAGTTTTAATGATAGGAGATTGAAATGCAAAACACTCACTTTGGGGATGTCGAACAACTACTCTTCAAGGTAGAATATTGATAAACATAGTTAACAAATTGAACTGCAATATTCACTCGCCATTACAACCAACTTAATTCTCCTATAATCACAACGCCTTTCCGGACATATTAGATATAATTATTTCTAAAAATATAAATTTTCCAATAATTCAATATTATTTCCCAGATTTGAATTCGTATCATAATCAGGTATTAATTAGCTTTCAGAAAATTACAACTATGAAAGTTACTAGTAATGCACTTAAAGGTAAAGTTAATTAGAATATTTTTAAAGAAAATATAATTAGACTATAAAAAATCCCCGAAATAGTGTACACTACAACAGACGTAGACCAGCCTATAAATGTTTTTCAACAAACAGTAAGTACTGCTCTTAATAAATCTACCACAAAAAATCAACACACGCCTAAAATTACAAATCCAACACTCCCTAATGAAATATTGAAACTTAATTTTTTTTAATATAAAACTCGAAGAAAGTGGCAAAATACTCGAGACCCTTCTATTTAAAAAAAACATTACATTCTTTAAGCAGAAAAATTCACTTGAATTATACAGATAATCTCAATTTTCAAAATTTACTTTTAATCTTCAATAAAATACCAATTCTCTATGGAAAGCTATTAAAACCGTAACTAAGTATAAAAAACAATTAATTCCTATCAAATCAGGAAATACAATAGCGTCAACGGATCTTGAAAAGGCAAATATACTAGATTTTTCTAACACAATTTCCCAAGAAATAGCAAATACATTTTCGCAGTACCAGAAAAAATTAAATTTATTTCACCTTTTCAAGTGCAGTATTTAATTAAAAAACTTAAAAATTAAAAATCTCTTGGGCATGATCAATTTACTAATTACATTCTTAAACAGTTACCCTTACCAATCATTAGTTCACTAACAGCAATTTATAATGCAGGCCTCAAATACATTATTTCCCTAGATCTTGGAACTTCGCCATTATTCATCTCAATCCTAAACCTAATAAAGATCATTCACCCCCAAAAAATGTTTATCCAGCAAGTCTGTTATCCTCACTATCAAAATTTTTTGAGAAAACATTACTTTCAAGATTACAAAAATTTATTTATCAAAATGGCATACTAGCAAATATCAATTTGGATTCAGAAATAATCATTCTACCATCCATCAACTTTTAAGATTAACTGATTATATCGCTACAAACTTTCAACATTTCAAACATACATCAGCTATATTTCTAGATATTGAAAAGGCTTTTGATAGTCTGACATGATGAATTACTATATAAACTACGGCAGATGGGAATCCTATACTATTTACAATCAATAATTAAGAGTTTTATTACATGCCGTTCATTCATAGTGAAAATAAACTCAGAATTATCTGATGAATATTCAATTTCAGCTGGAGTACCTCAAGGATCTCAACTTTTTTCTTTGCTTTTCAATATCTTTATCTCTCACCTGCCATCATTTGAAAATTCAGAAATTGCTTTATTTGCTGAAGACACAACTTTCTGCACTTCACATCATAATATTTTACAAAGTCAAAGAAAAACTTACAACATATTTACAAATCTTAACAAATTTGTTTAACAATTGGCAAATAAATATTAACCCTACAAAATGTCAAGCAAAGGTATTTTAATTAAGAAGAATTAAAAATATGAATCCACTAAAAATTAATAACAATGATTCAATGGTTATCTCCAAATACTGCTTTTAAATATCTTGGCTTAAACATAGATACAAAGTTAACTTGGAAAGATCATCTAAACGCACGGCGAATAAAGGAAATATTAAAATACTTAAACTTTACCCATTATTAAATAAAAAATCTTCAATCAAAATTGAAACACCTATCACAATATACAAAACAGTAATCCGCACTTTCCTAACATATGCATGTCCAATAGGTGGTGGCAACAACAAAAACAAATGTTCGCAAAATTGCAATAATTCGAAATTGATTACTTAGACGGGTTTTAAATTTTCCATGGTTTATTAGAAGTATTCAAATCTAGGGAGAACTTTCTATTGAACCCCTTAAACATGTATTGATAAATTATCAAACAGTGTCTACTTTTCACTTACCTCGTGCCCAGCCACACAAATTTTCCTATTAGAACACCCTTTACCCCGTACTAAATCTCATCATTCGAAAGATTTATTACATCCTCCTTAATTCCACTGATTAACTATTCAATAGTAGCAAATCAAGAAAATTAAAATAACAGTTCAGAAGCTCCTTCCTGAAACAACCTCTAAGATTGTTAATTATGTTTAAGGTATAATTATGTTTATAACATACCACAAAATCAATGTATTTTATGTAACATACTTTCAAACCCTTCAGAGACATTTTTATATTGAACAAAGAAAATATAAAATAAAAAACAAACAAATATATCAGCAGCAGTAGAGCTCAAAAGGAATATGATGGACGAAACGGCAGCTCGACCGACTGTGACGCGGCTCGTCCCGGAAAGCCAAGAACCGAGTGGACAGTGTCTTGAAGGGAACATTTTGGGTACATCTGAACCAAAAGTTGAGTTAACAGGAGGCTTACAGAAGTATTTTGAATCTATCTGAGTACCAAGTGAATAGAGCGGTTGTTGCAAACAGTATTTATGATGAATCCAAATCAACATGTTTTGTAGGCAGTAAGTTGCCGATAGTATTCTGGGTCTATCTGACAAACAGGTGAGTGGAGAGGACGTTGGCAAAACAATTTGAAGGTTAGCTGAAATTACATGTAAGAGGAGTTATTGCTGTGTTCTCGCGTACTAGAAAGATCCTCTTCTCCCGGCAATGCTGAAACGCACAAGTTATACACAACATTTCGCCTAATATGCTCATTTCTTCTGAATCTACGTTACTAATTGTTCACGCGGACGCCAGCTGCCTGCGCAAATGCGAAAAGTCATTACAATATCAGGAATTTCTACTCTCTGGTCTATGGAAATGGAACATTCTGAAAGACTTCAAAATAGACATTTTACGTAATTTTAAATGATATTTTTCTCTTAGGTTATAGAAGCACAAGGATGTACAGTTTCCAAAGATTACAAACATTCGTTTTGCAGAATAATCAACCTACAAATGTCCTGCAGGGTGCCATCGCCGACATCCCAACCTGTGGCTTTGGTCACCGACTTCACCCCAGGGGTTTGGTTTCGCCTACGTCACCCCAGGGATTTGCTGCCGATGATATCGTAAAGTACACCGCAGCCTACAACATATGATCAGTTTCCAGCAATCCATACGTATTAAGGACGAGAGATGGAGCTTAACTCATTCGATCCCTCTTTGACTAATTCACCCTACTTTGGAGAAGTAATACAATACTTATATAAGAGACAAGGTGTGTAAGCAAGTGTTACGTGTGTATGTGTGGGCGCAGCAGGCGGCGCTGGGCGATTTGAGCATCGGGCGACGGGCCCCCATGTCGCCCAAGACGACCGCCTCACCCCGACCGCACGGCGGACTGGGCGCGCCCACCCCACTCGAGTCCCCCACGACGCTTCACGACGCCTCCTTCCCCCACGACCAGCCCTTCGACAAGCCCCTGTACCCCCACGCCGCCTAAGGTGGCCAAGCCGGCGTTGCTCGACGCCATCAAGGCTGGCACCTGCGAAGCGGCCCTGGCGCGGGGGCCGACACCCCGGTAGGTGGCCTTTGCACTGCCAGCACACGACATCTTTTCAGTTCCTTTTTACTCTGGTAGACCGACATAAGGGTAGGTGGCCTCGCACTGCCTGCACACAATACCTTTTGGCTTCCCTTTTACTCTTGTAGACCGACACTCCGGTAGGTGGCCTTTGCACTGGCAGCACACTACACCTTTTGGCTTCCTTTTCACTCTAGTAGACCGATACATTGGTAGGTAGCGTTTGTAGAGCGAACGCACTTTGAGGACATCTTTTGAATTCCTTTGTACCCTACGAGGTAGACCGACATCGCGGTTGGGCCCTTGGCATTGTGAGAAAACGACACCTATAATTTCCTCTCTAATTTTCCAACCCTTTGTATATTTCTTTGCTTCATCACTGGATACTGGTTTGCTTGCTGAATCTGAAGTCTCTCGTACAGAAAGATATGCTAAAATTGTGAGATATGCTCCTGGTTTCACTGAGTATCGCTTTACAATATTAGGTCACAAATACTTTTTCTCTCAGCTTTGGATATTTTTGGTTTCACAAATTTCTGTAGCGGTGATATTTTTCTTATTCGTATGTGTCATTATTTGAGTTTCAATGAGTTTAAGGTATCTATTACTACACCAAATGTTGATTAACAAATCCGTAAGTAATTATACAATTCCTATTTTTAGGTAAAGCATTACTTTCAAAATGTTCTTTGTGAGTACAATTTTCAAAGTCCGTTTAGACTGTAAGTTATGTTCCAAAAATGTTTGAAATCAGTTAATCATTTCGGGATAATTTGTTCATTTAAAATTCTTCCGTACGTTAATCACCATGAGTCACTTACATAAATGGGCAAATGGATGTCTGTGTTTACATCGCCTTGGCTTCTACTGTAGAAAAAAGTTTAAAAATGGACATAATCTTTAAGGAAAAATTATAGCAACTCTGTAACGAGTACTTGCTTGCTCTTTTATCAGTTCCACGAAAATATTTCACCATATTGCGTGAACATGGTGAAATATATTGCATGGTGAAATATGTTGCATATTGCCTTACACTATTATTCGTGATCTACACTGTCTCAAGTATCTCTATGTGAAGCAGTAAAAAATATATAATCATTTCAAACTCTTCATATTCATCATGGAAGGGTGGTGGATGTTGCAAAACGTTTACTTTTTCAATATTGGCGAGACGAAAGCCCTTTTACACCTCAGCAGGCGACTTCCCCGGCGCGGCCAGCCGTCTCCCCGGTACCATCACCAAGACCATCACCGAGAACCCCCCCGGCACCATCACCAACACCTTTACCGAGAACCTTACCGGGGCCATCACCGAGGCCGACACCAAGTCCACGGCCGGTGTCTCGATCGCCGAGATCTCCTGCGCGATTTCCTACATCGCCTCAAGGGTTAGAGGCTCAACAAGCGGTAAGTTATTCATATATTTCAACACGCGAGGCGTTCAATTTTATATTCTAATTGTATTGCTCATTATATTTTATTGCATCTATATTTTTGTATTTCACAAAACATTTCTCAATACAATGCTAATTTTGTTTATTCCACATTTCGTATGTAAGCTTGTGTATGGAAGAATTGTATTAGTGTAAAATTTTCCATGATTTTCTCTGTTATTTAATTATTCGGAGATTGTAAGATTTGGACACAAATTATAGGCTTATTATAGAGTTCCTGCGTTTTTGCGAATAGTCATGCAAATTATTTTCGCTGCCGTAGACGCAGGCCCTGTTGCCGACATTTAGACACTTTCAGTCCAAATCCCAACAATTCCGTGCCGTACGATCAGTCGCCAATTTATTCTTCTCTGCTCCTCATAGTCTCAGTGGGAAGGGTAGACAAAACAAGGCTCTGCAACGTACGACATATCCTTTACGTGGTGCTAAAGCGTCTGAGAACATCATGGTTCATTAGCGACAACTGGCAGGGACTCGAAACGCTTGGCGAGAGAACGCTGTAGGTCGAGGAAGTTTCAGCTGGCTCTCGGAAGCAGTCAATTTGTGCTGAAAAGTACAGTTTTAAAATAGGGCACGTGCAATTGTCTGGTAATTTATGGGGCCCTTAAGTAATGTGCACTGCGTTTTCCCTGTAGGCCGACGGCTTCGGCAGCAGCTCCCCGCTGGGTGTGTGCCAAGACGTCTGCGAGGAGTCCTTCGGAAGGGGCGTGTCCTTCCCGCCACCGTCTCCCCCCGCGGTGAGACAACACAGCCACTAATAGACACGAATTAAAAGTCGTTTAATCTTTTGCGCCATAGCCTACGTGAAATTAGTCACGATAAGAACGCATTAATATCTATGAGTACGTGGTATTTTTTTTCTGTACAAATTTTAAATTTATTAAAGGTACGGAATTTGGTAATTATTCACAAGCAAATTTCAAATGGCTTACAGGGTGCATCGCCCACAACTCAACCAGTCTCTTGGTCACCTACTTCACCCCAGGGCTTTGGCTTCCCTACGTCACCCCAGGGTTTTGCAGCCGATTTCGTAAGTACACAACAGCCCTCAACGTATAAAAAAATCCAACAATCGATAATTATTAAGAGTGAGAGAGTGACTGATTGGCACAAATCGGCCAAACTGGGCGCACGGTAGATGAGCAGATGCGTGAAGACATGAGACATGACTCCAACATATCCAGAAAACTTCCTTTGCCCAACACGCCGTGAAAACCTACCACAGCGTGAATTCCCACGAGATCCGTACAATATCAACGGAATTGCAGTGGCGGCCTTGGGAAAAATCTCTGGCATTATTTTTTAATGTATTTTGCGTGGTGATTTGCGGAGGAGTTTCTTTGTGTGGTGTTATGATTAAATTATACTTGAATGCATTGGGATTTAGTATAAGATTTCGGATATCCATCTTGCTCAGATTGCTATCCTCTCATCTCTCCGCCCGACCTATCTCCCCACCCACATTACATGGCCTGCTGGTATCGCTCTTCTCCCTCTCCACCAATCACAGGCCATTTGCCCTACTTCTATTGGTCGACTGCTGCCAATAGTCTGCTGCAAATAGTCCCACACAGTCCTCGTATATTGAGATGCGCTAGTCTCTCATCAGCAGGGACATTCGTCGTTTGGCCACGGTACAGCGCATTTCGCTCCGCTTATCGCAGTCGTTATCGCTCCGCGCCGGGCCTGCTACCTCAGCCCCGGCACGGTCGTCTATTAGTGAACCCTGTGCATAGTGTTCGTGTTGAAACAGGTCTATAGTACCTGTTCACATCTACCTTATAATTTTCAACAGTCATTGAATTTTATTGAATAATTTGTGAAGATACCTATAAACTATATATATATATATATATATATATATATATATACACATATATTTGACTAAAATGGAAAATATAGACGGCCCCAGTTTCACCGGGCAGCATGTGACTAATACATCTCTACCAAATGTAGACTCAAACTTTGATTTTGATTCAACCCAACTACAAATTACTCCAAGTACCTTCTTAAGAAAAGAGTGAAACCAAGTGATGAAGGTCAGTGCACCAAATACAATATTTCAATATCTAATCATTTCGAGTCTTTATCTTCAACTCAAGTCAACGTAATTATTGAAAATATAAAATTACTCCAATTAACATTCACAAAAATCAAAATTTTGTTAAACCATTTGCATCATTCATATCTTCAATTGAAACTATTTCAAAACAACATATTACTACTAAAACAAAGACAGACCATATATCAGTACATTTAACTTTAGAGAAGCAAACTACAAACCTCCTCCCAGGTGTGTTAGATGTCTAGATAAACATCATTACACCGAATGTAACAAATCCAAAGGTCTAGCTGCAAATGTGATGTGATTATTTCAAAAACCCTATATTGAAAAGAACGTTTCAAAACTCGTCTTCTCTTTCAAAAATACATAGTAATATTCAAACTTTACCCCATCAAGTGCTTCCCAACAAAATTAAAATGAAAATCACCTCGTAAATTATCCTCCTACTTCAAATACTACAAAAAACGTTCCAAATTTTCCAAACCTATCTAAAGAATCGCAAAGGTATCGTTCTCTAACATATTCTTCAGTTATCAAAAAAAGTTATACCTTTCATGAATTAATTCCTCTAATCATCTCAAATAATTAATATATTAGTTCCTCAAATTCAAAAAATGATTCTAGATTGACTACAAAAAATAATTTATAATGGACATTAATCCAAAAATTAATATTCCTAATTGGAATGTAAATGGTCTGCAACAACAATACAATGAATTTAAACACATATTTTATGATCGCAAAATAAACCTTTACTAGCATTACTGAAACTCACAAAAAAAATAACATAATACATATCCCTGGTTATATTATTTTTCGTGAAGATAGAAATTGAGATGTGAATGATGGAGTGGCTATCATTAATAAACATAATATTAAACATTCCCAAATTTTTATTCATACATCTATAGATTTAGAAATGGTGGCAATTTCAATTTCCCAATTCCAAAAAATACCAATCCGAATTTACAAATCTATATTCAAAAACAAAAACAAAGTTTTAATGATACGACATTGAAATGCAAACGCTCACTTTGGGGATGTCGAACAACTACTCCTCAAGGTAGCATATTGTTAAATATAGTTAACAAATTGAACTGCAATATTCACGCGTCATTACAACCAAGTTACTTCTCCTATATTTACAATGTCTTTCCGGACATATTAGATATAATTATTTCTAAAACTATAAATTTTCAAATAATTCAATATCATTTCCCAGATTTGGATTCGTATTATAATCAGGTATTAATTAGCTTTCAGAAAATTACAACTATGAAAGTTACTAGCCTGAAGGATCTGACTGAAGGATCTATCTGAGTAACAAGTGAATAGAGAGGTTGTTGCAAACAGTATTAATGATGAATCCAAATCAACATGTTTTGTAGGCAGTAAGTTGCCGATAGTATTTTGGGACTATCTGACAAACAGGTGAGTGGAGAGGACGTTGGCAAAACATTTTGAAGGCTAGCTGAAATTACATGTAAGAGGAGTTTTTGCTGTGTTCTCGCGTACTAGAAAGATCCTCTTCTCCCGGCAGTGCTGAAAGGCACCAGTTATACACAATATTTCGCCTAATATGCTCATTTCTTCTGAATTGGATCTACGCTACTAATTGTTCACGCGGACGCCAGCTCCCTGCGCAAACGCGAAAATTCATTAAAATATCAGGAATCTCTACTCTCTTGTCTCTGGAAATGGAACATTCTGAAAGCCATAAAAATAGTAATTTTACGTATTTTTCCAGTACGATGACATGCATTTAGGTTAAATGATATTTTTCTCTTAGGTTATAGAAGCAC
>BOPP01000758.1:0-13998 GCA_017312745.1 Gryllus bimaculatus | reverse complement strand
TCATGCCTTTTCAAAAGTCACTATCCCAAATAAACCTTCGCGACGCTTCAATGGAAGCTCCGTAGGCATCAGGAGGCGGATTACCTCAAGAAAACGAACATTATCGGCTTATAAGATTCCTTGTAGGAAAATGGTAGCAGACAAGATACGTTCTACACAATAAATGCTCATTAAAGACATTGTTTTAAAAGGGGGCTTGTGAAACAGTATTGTTGCCATATACGGTTCATTAATGGGAAAACTGGCCATGGGTGAGTACTTAAAAATTTCAATGAAAAAGCAGATATTCATTTTTTAAGCTCGTGGAAGAGCTAATTAATTAAAATTTATTTCTATTTAATGTTAGTGTTTTGTCTTTGTATGAGGAATCCCCTCTGCAGCCGATGCGCGAATGGTTGATGAGTAGTAGGACACCCCCGGCCTGGAGGAATCACCAATAGTAAGAGTGCTTAAGGAAATGAGGCGTACTTTATATTACTTGATGCAAAAGGCTAAGCAAAGACAACCGAAACAGATCCGCCAAGTGCTCGCCGAAAACCCAACTCAGAAACATGCATTGCTAGTCCGCGTTGCAAGGGAAGCGGTCTAAATACGCACAGCATGGCACTAATGTCTCGGTCCCAAATAAGCACTACCACATACGCTCGCCTTTCGTCTGCTCTGATCGCATCAATCACGTGGTCCTGCTTGCCGGATGTATTCTACGAGCGTACTTACGAGCTCTCCCATCACAACGATGGCCGCGCACAAACACACCAATCCGGAAAAACATCCTGGCTCGCCAGTGGTTTAGCACTGGGTATGAAGGGGGGGCATGATTTTCAGAAGAATTTAGTTTAGATATAATGTGACTACTACCGGAGATGTTCTAGGAATAATGAAACTATTATGATTCTTAACTGAACGTATGGAGTGACTCGCGAACCTGAATAACCGAATCGGCGAGATCGAAATACGAATTTTTTGGTCCAAATACTGACTAGTGAAACACTTAGTAAATGTCAAAGTATTGTTCAAAGATCTGTTTTTATGGTACGGAAAATAAGAATTCATTTCTTATTCTCTCTATTGGATAATAGAAAAACGTACATATCTCTATACGAGATTTATTCCTCACGAGCAAAGTCTTGTGGCATCAAATTATATGACACAATTTTTACATCTCCGAGGTATTCGTACGTGTAGATCACACAAGTATCAGTTTTTTTGAGCTTTGAGCGTGGTAATTGGCATACGCCCAAAATTCTTGCGAGTAGTAACAACTGTAAAAAAAAAATATCTAATAGCACATAGACATTTACACACTGATATGTTTATATGACAAAAATACTCACGACGCTCTCTGAAGTAATACGTTTCTCGATTTGAATCCTTTGAATATTTCGTATTTCTCAGCACGACCCTCAAAAACATTCAGGAAAAATAAGCCGAATTTTAAAATATTAAAAACAACTGTGCTATGCCTCGTAGATATAGTTAAGGACTCATAAACTTATACAATTCCACGAGGTGTCAAACGCGGCGCCAAATTCCCATGTAAAGTTCAACCGTCACACTTACGTCTCTCATGGTTTTATTTTGGAGGTAAACTTCAGCACAAATTTTTGTTTGTTTTAACACAAACGGACCTCAGGGTGGGATGCATTGAACAGTCCGAAAAGTTTAACATTTTACGAGACCACTTTCATACACAGAGAGTTTTGAACATCGTAACACTATTAAACACTCTGAAAGATTAGGTGAGCAAATAGGGAGATAAGGCCGACCTATACCAACACAGTTACGACAACTGATGGTTGTCCTTATATTTCAGTAATGGAATCGCGGCCATAGAAAGTGGAAGTAAAATACTCGCCGATATCTTATCTGAACTGGCGTTTCCGGTACCGTCATGACTATAAGGTCCATTAAGTGTCCGAATTTTTGGTTGCAATTTCTCTATGCAAAAGGTGGCCGCTCATCTTCTTTCCCATGGATGCGAATATTTCAAGCCGTCTGATCTTTGCAACGTTTAGGTCAGTGGCTACCGCCCGTGGCCAGTTCGACAAAACGCTCTGGCCTCTCGAAACATGAGTAGAGTGCGCAGTGCCTATGTGAGTGGGTACTGTAGTAGAATATTAAGGGGTGAGTATTAGAACAGAGCTGTAGATGTATTGCGCAGGGGCGATGAATTTCCGCTACCGAGGAGACTTCTAAGCCCAATAATAGACCAAGATCCTATAAACAGCCACTACGCGTGATAACATCCAATGCTCCTGATTGAGCTCATCACTAAGAGTATTAGTGTAAACACAGTATTTCAAAAATTGAGAGAGTGAGAAAAACTCGTTTTCCTCGCAGCAACGTGCGTGACGCGCCTCATGCGACGCCGGGAGCTGCTGACGCCATCTCGGCCCTGTCCGTAGCGAATCTAAAGAGTCCCTGCGCCTGAGCGACCCCGGCGCCGACCACCAGCCACGATCTTCTGTACGCTTCTGTGAGCACCCGGCATGGTTATTTGCAAATTCGTATCGGTAGGTTATTCCACAGCCCAACACCTACACCGCTGGTTGAGGCGCATCTAGCAGATTACTACACCGCAAAAGGAAACACGGCGAGCGATGCGTCGCGCCATTGCGAATGGTGCGCAGCGCGCGCGGCGCACTGGCGGTGAGCGTTTGCCGCCGCACCTGACGTCTGGATATGTATATGCCGTGCTCAAATGGGTTGGTCGATAACGCTTCTGCTGACCGTGCTGCCGCGCCTGCAAGGCGAAGTGAGTCACAGCGTGCCGTTCGAAATACCTTCTTGCACGTACTCACGCGGCACGATCTCCATCGAACGAAGAAACAGACAGCAGATTTAATTCGCTCTCACCGATTCCGACCACGCGAGGTTTTCTGATTTAACCGAGGAAAATACGATAGTCGATTCATCTATAGTATCTAGAACGGTGAAGAGTCCGCGGTTCCAGCGCACAGTCATACTTATTACTCTTCCTTGCATCTAGCAAAACTCGTGAGCACGTCATCATGTCAGCTTTATCCCCGTTGGCGAACCCGAGAAATTAATTTCAAATTTTAACTGGATACAAAAACAACAATATTGCCCCATTGAGAAAGTCAACCGAGAGTGGAAAACAGATCGTTTGTTTGATTATTTATCCAGAATCAAAATGGTTTCATTTTCTTATCAATTTAATTCGTTAAGTTCATATTTTTAGCATATATCACGCGATCGCACTATGGATAATATATTAGCGTGTTTTATTCTATTGAAGATAAGTTTCCCCGCAGATTATCCAAAAATTTCAAAAATACGACGTAAAATAGGAATCGGAAATTTTACATTTACATGCCCCAAAACATCTTCTGTTTTTCTCACAAACCCCTCGAAAATATGACAGGTGTTTTTAAAAGCTGAGTCAAATACTGGCCTTTAGGTTCCTATAGAGCACCAAAGATTTAAAAAGACCCACATTGTCATGTCCAGTAGTTAAGTAAGATAGAAAACTTGAATTATCTACCACCAGTCTGATTAATACACCAGCCCCAAATGCATGTGAACATTTATTGTAGATCGACACTCTGTATTAATTTTATACTTCTCCTTGTATTAAACAACAAAAGAAGTGAATGTAAACCTGAAAATGAAATTCATAAACAAGAAGACCAAGAACCAATACTCTTTCCGTTGTCAACTTTAGGAAAACGAACCATAGTCAATAACCAATAAATCTAATCACATCAAAAATAAACCTGCTCCTTATCCTTTTTATATCGATAATTTTATGCTAATCGCAGACATGTAGAAACTTAACCAACGAGCGCCCTAGACGCGGACCATAATTACCAACGCCCTCATTCTCGAACCAAATATCACTCGTCCATCTTAATTCGGCCTTTCCATACCCAGCGGTCTTCTTCTCAATCTAACAGAGTTTACCTCTGGCATCCACAAAACCGACTCTAACGAAAACAATAAATCATAGCGTTATATGGTTTTAAACCCCGGATAGATATTGCTTATACTTCATTAAATACGTTTATATTATTATGCAAATAATAACAGCTCCCATCAGATCCCAAATCACAACGAGAAAACATGAATTAAATGTTCAACTGCGATATAATTATTAAAATTCCCAAAACAACCAATATGAATTAATACCCTTGCCCACAATTTTAAAAGTCAATTGAGATATTGAACAATCGTGTTCATTACACCTTTTGCTTTGTTTTAACAGATCTCGCCAAACAAATGAGACAAAAAATGATGAATCTAGCCACAAAATACCCTCACTAGCTATGCATATTTCTCCATATCTCGGTCGTACTATGGAGACACAATCGATAAAAGTAATTCAGCAACAAAACTGCAGAAATGGCGAACCGATGCATATCTACGTACTCACTAGTCTGACAAGAGAGACATTTGAACGAGTGAAGATACCGAGAGGATACAAATTCCAGAGTCACACTCCATCTTTCATAGATTTTGCACAGTGCAATACACATAGTATTTAAAGTTAGGAATCGTAAATAAGACCCAGAACAATCTCAGTCTGGCATGCACAGAATCACTAAAAGGTTTTTTTTGCGTAAATGTTAAAAGCCTAAAGAGTTTTGGCGGAAACGCTTTGTAATTCTTATGTGGTTCCAACAAAGCCAGAATTAGCGCAGTATCTCCCTACAGAAGAGAAACACAATTGTTTACCACCGAGCCTTGTCCCTTTCGATACAATAGTAGTTTTGAAGTTGCATTGCTAGTGGTGCGTGCATCATTAGTGCCAGAGCACACAAGTATAGTTTGAAACAAACACAGGCCTAAGTGTCATGCTACACAGAAACTTCCTCATGTTCAGCAAAATTGGTGCGCCGTAATTAACAAACCTATTTAAACGCAAAAGGTCTCGCGACCATAATTCAAGTAGTCTATATTCCTCACCAAAGAATACTACGTACCCTGTGAAGAACCCAAGACCGTCAGCGGAGACGAGCGCCAGCAACCAAAGACGCAAAAACGAATTGAAAAAATGCCCTGTCCCACAATACTTCGATATCATATTTGACATTTATATTCAGGATCAAGATACGAGACTCTCTCATCCCCAGCTTTCGCTCTCTGCGTATATCCACAAGCCAAGACGCATAGAATTAACGAAATTCCCACCTGTCATGCTAATTCCGGCCGATCTAAGAATTGTTAATCATGCCCGCAGATAGTAAACCCGCGAAATTCTCTTCATATTGAATATATATTGAAAGAGACCGTTGCTAGCGCGGTATGTTATATTAGCTGATGCTGCTGGCGATCAACCACGGGAGTGGCGTTTGGTGAACGCCTGCTGGGCCGAGAGTAGGGGCTAGCGCCACGCTGAGACCAGCTGCAGAAAAGTCGAGTCCGAGCACTATTGCCTCCCTCCACGCTGCAATATCCCATACCGACCACTGCCCATGAAGGTGGCACGTAACGAGAGCGAGGAGGGCCGACGATCGTCAGAGCCGGAGAGAGCCAGCGCAATATTATCGTAGTCTACAGCAGCTTGCTTATTCCCACCGGCCTCGCAATCCCCCAGCCCGCAGCACGCACCTGCGCCGGCTGACAAAGGACGCTGCGTAGAGGCTCGGGGCCGTCGGCGCGGCCCCAAAGCCGCGGCGAGCGGCGTATCCACTTCGCCAAAGAGCCACCGACACGACACGGTCTCCGGGTCTGACCCGGCTCCCGGTCGACCGGGGAAAAAGTCTCACTTTTAAGCGGCCAGAAGGACAATCGTTATTCAAATCTGGCTAAGATATTCTATGTTCTCCACAATGAGTCAATTAAGCAGCAACCTGTATTTCGCTACGTAAACAGGGAAACCCCAAGTAGGAGACAACCATAACATCTTAGCTTTAGCATCACTTACCGAAAACCTAGATACCCGAAAGCCGAGCCACGTGTGCCATAGGACTTTCTTACTTGACTAAACTAATATTTGAACCAAAAAAGTAACACGTGGAGTTCTATACCAGTCCTCCTTTCTTTTCGCCTGTCAAACGTCTGACTTCTGACTACCTTCAAGATGCTATTGCATGTTGTTTTGGGGTGCCCCGGCTAACAATGAGAGCACACTCATCATCTATACAGACTGCAGTGTGACATGATGGGTATACTTTAATGTAGTGTAACTATATGAGCGTCTCATCCTTCAGGCAATTACCGGCGAAGAAAAAGTCAGGAGGGCGTTTCGAGTGTGGATGGTTCAGGTTGGAAGCTAAAGCACAGTAGCCACGTAGCACCACCCCTCATGCATGATGAAAAACGATGGCCCAGAATGATGAGATATCAGACGTCCGGGGAAACTGCTCAGCCGGAGCGCGATCGAAGGGCACAGTCCCCCGTGTAAGCGTTAGGGAAACCAGATTATCGATGAAAAAGTAGAGGAGTCTGATAGAACTTGCTGGCAAGAATTGGGTAAGAACCCTAAAATTCAGGGACAGGGAAAAATCGATAGAAAGAGGGAGAAAAGTAGATCCCTAAAAGCCTAGCAAGCGGAATCAGAACGGGCATTCATAAAGTCTATTAGCTTCTCGAATGTCCTTTTCTTCCCCCTAGATATTGTGTTTCTTGAAATATAATAGTTACTTGCCATACTAATGAAATGGCAATTGAGGGAATATATAGTATAGAGAACTAATAATTTAAGAGATGAAAGCTGTGCAAGCTAAATAGAATGTTGGGGTCTTGTAAATGTCTGAATACTGTGGCCCTAAAAAAATTACAGCAGTACTGTAACACATCCCACCCCCAAGTGCTCTCGGCGTCAACACAAGCAAAATCAGTATGCGAAACGCACATTTGAGGAAATAGTTTAAAATAATTGGATATTGATGTACAGTAAATATCTGTGGATTATAATTATGAAGATCTATTTATTGAACATATATTTTCTTTATAAACACAGTTATTTTCTTTACAACACAGAGTTGAACGAGGCACAAAGTTGATTCTATGTATTACCTCCAGAAGTTCATATATCCTGGAAAAGAAGAGTCAGTAGTGAAATTTTGAAAGAGAGGTCAACCGGATAAGACTATTTCCCTAAAAGAGGATGACATTTGACTGCCGAGCTATGGGTCAACAGATATAAACCGAGAAGTATATAAACACAGGCGAAAGATCATTACCATCAGATCAGATAATTGCAAGAAGAATCCTCATAAGAAGAAAATGACAATAAATATGAAATCTATATTAAATGAAACGCTTATGATTAACTTAGTTGATTTACAAACAGATAAATCAACAAAACGCAGCACTATGAATACTAAATTACAAAATCTTAATTTTCGCATACCATCGCTCATCCCTGGATTCAGGATGGTTTAGAAAATTGTAAGCAAATAGTGATAAAGCCTAATATTGAACTAACATAGAGCAAAAAGTACAATTTACTCTCATCAAAAAGGCACGCTGCTTCGCAAGATACCGCAAGCTAAATAGGGGATAATGTAATTGTGGAATATACTTAAAATCAAAACAAGAAAAACACTTAACAAAAAGATTTTTAAGAAGGAACCCGCGAGTTAGATGCCCCGGTAATGCAAATTTGAAACTGCAGCTACCTAAAGCCAAAGCAGCCAATGGATAATTGAAAAATCAAGATATACGAGAAAACTGGTGATACGAAATTTTGAACTTTTAGTCATTTACCTTTGTCAAATCTTTTGTGTTTGCATTATGGATGCCTGCATATATTTAGAGAAACGTAAGCTTTTCTGAAATAGCCATGCTTCCCGAAAAGCGAAAACGAAAGATGAAGACCACAGACAATTATTTTTAAAAAGGATCGACGACACAGTAAAAAATGCTATTTGTAAGAGTCCCTTGGGAAATTGACTTCAAAATCTAATCGGGAATGAAATGCCGAGAACCAGCACGAAGCGTCGAGTGTGAATAACTGAAAATCAGAGACTATAATCGACTAGCGCTGTAGTATAAAATTCGGTGTAGAGTGAGAGAAAATGAGAGAATTAGAAAAGATAAAAGAGTTGCGGTGTAACCCAAGGCGAAAGAAATACACCCCGGAGAACTAACTAAAAAACCTGCTTAAAAAGCACGCAGAAAAGTCTTTCCGCAGACCGGACACCATGCTGGGTAGAGTGTCTAGCGAGCCGAGATAATCAATTTTAGAACATCGCTGCTGCAGCTTTTAGGAAACCAAAGCTAACGAACAGAAAAGTACGTAGAAAAAATAACCGCTAACTCTGATTCAAAAATCAACAACAGATGCTGGAAGTGTAGCCCCTTTCCCGGTTCGCAATGATGTTGATTAGCCCCGGCCGACAACATTAAAATGCTATAATGTAGAAAATGTAGGGCCCCGCAAAAACTGACTCGTAATCTCCTAGGTGAAAGAGAGACCACTAAATATCAAAGATTAGCGCTGCACAGTGATACTGTTGTTTGGTATTTGTAGCAGCGGACGAAAAAACGGGAGCTCATAGCTAGAGAATAGTCCTCGTGGGACGGCGTAGTAATCTCAAGTGGGAGACCCAGCGAGGGCGCCCAGCTCTTGGTGAGGCCGGGAAGCCAACAACGTAACCCCCGATTGAAGATCCTCGCGGACCGCGTGCCTCAAGGTGATAGGTGACATCCTCTCAAATGACCCAACAGTGAGTTGTTGTAAAGCATATCGAAATGGCCCCAAAAACGTAGAAATAGCCCCGAAGAATGACAGATCCTCTCCGCGGGAGAGGCCGAGAAGAAAAGCTGTGCTAAACAGCACAGCCTCTTTGCGGCCGGCTACTTAACTGTGAGCCGCCGCCCGAATCTGAGAGAGATAGATAGGCTTATTAGCCCCACCCGCAACCCCCGCGGATCGCGCGACAAACGATTACCCCTTAAAGTCCCCGCGCACAGAGGGTGCGAGAATGCCTTCAATAACTCAATAGGTCTTCTTCTTACTTGGAAATCTTTAATTTTGTCCCGCACGACTGTTTAGCTGTGGATAAACCCTCGGACACGTCCCAATCTCGATCCAATCCACTAATATATTTTTCGAGGAATTTTTAAGTTTTATTCTGGGTGGCGGCGCGCCGCGCCGGGCCGCTTGCCAATCAAGGTCCCCGGAAAAAGCGTAAAGCGCCTATATAGCAATCCAGAACTGCGAGTCCGGAGTGAAAGCCAAACTCCACACGATGGGTTCTGTGTGTGGTGCTACACAGAAACGTTCCCGAACTATAACCAGCGATCGTAGCCCCTGAGAAACGGGGCGAGGCACAGACCTGCCAATTCGCTGGATCGTGAGTGTAAACCTTCGATCTAATAAATGTAGAACGTCCCTACCTCATTCACGGTTCAACTTGCCACACGCTTTGCCACATTCTGTCTTTGTTACTCACTCGACATGGATTCCAGCTTTCCACAATCGGTATGAGAGTACCCTATAATTTAAATATGTAAAACAAAAGGTTGACACACTTCCTTCCCCAGTGACTTCGTTAAAAACGGGCACACACAAAGTACCGATTCAGTGGGAAGGGTGAGGATTATTAGATAAAAAGGCATTTGAAAGTAATTACGCGAAAATTACGTATTATCCGAAAAGAGTTCCCATTAATAGATCATGAACCAATAAGAATTCCAGTACCACCAATAGTTCCCGAGGGCACAAGCGCCCAACATATAAGACCTTACCAGGCATAAACACATTATTACCATACTGGCCAAAAAAAGTTGACAAAGGCACATAGTCACTTCTAGCGCGTTCATCCACTCCTCGATACAGAATCAAATTGAGGAAACAGTAACATCGAACAGGTATTCCCTGCGAAAATACTTGCTTGTCTTGGCCCGAGTGTGTCGGTGAGTAAAGACAGTGTTAATTAAGAGCCTCTTACGTCATTGTCACACCCGATTGGAGGAAAATCAATCCCCGCACCCCAGACACCCAAAAGGGAACAAAACACAAAATCATGAGTTGCAAATAATAATCTGTAACCATGTAATCGCACCTCTCATATTACATTTACATTAAGGATTACTACTACTCTCGCGCACGTAGCGACTAAAGCGCTGATCAGCCAGGACGTTCACCTCATGAACTTACTCACGCAAAATATTGATACTTGCAAATCCTCCCTTCATCACGGATCGGTCCACGCTCCCAACTCTGTTTCCCCGAATAATATTATGATAAAGTACTGACACTTCTCAACGAGCATACATGCATACAATACTCAGTACAGCAATATTCGTGCCGTTTGCGCACCCACATAGATAATGTGAGAGCAGAACATTTTTTTAAAACAGACGCGGCGGCTGTACTCTACCATCCACAATCAGATTTTTATGATTGAAATTCTTAACAAATTTGTCGACGTATACACCCTATGACAGAGCTACACTTAACATTGTAGCCTTATCTACCAGTTAGGAATATTAGTTAATGACAAACAACAAAGGATGAACGCATCAGGTTTCTCACCTAAATACATAAATATATAAATAGCTAACTTCAATTTTTGCCAAATGTCAGACCTCTGATTGTTTATGAGGAAATACGTGTACGTGACGCAATACTGAAAATGGCCCAGTTATGTGAACCCTAATTGACACAAAAGTAACTTGAAGGATTAGATTTGAACACAATTCCACATGCCCAGATCTCCTTAAGGAAACAATATCTTCTTTCACGAAAGGAATAGCCTTATCCTTCATCAGGACTGAGAAAGCGAATTCAATTAGAGACCCCTGTTTCCTAAAAACCAAATGCTATTTACAACCTTCACCGCCCACCGGAAGAACGCTCACACCAGCAACTCTACAAACCCAAATATAACCAGACCGGTTCACTCCGTCCTTTAAGTCTCCACGACCCAGCAGAAGAGTTAGGAACCACTTGCGGAGGCTACAGAGCCCGACGCCGCCACGGACGGCACTCTCTTCTCCATCCGCCAGCGGAACCAGGCGCTGACAGTGAAAAGCGCCGCGACGCTAACATGGCCACGGTTCGAACGTCACGCGCGGCTTTAACGTCTGACGACCCCGGCACCTGCCCGCCAACGCCCACCGGGGCCTTCCGCGGCCGAGGGGCAACACCGGCGGCGCGGCTTTGCGTTCTGTGAGGTTCCCAGGCGGCGTCGCCGCCCCCTGCACCAACCACACGCGCGCGCCGGGGTCAGTTGATTGCGTTCTCTTTTATTATAATTGCGCTGCACCAATTGGCTTGCGGGCGGGCGGGGATGGGGGCCGGGGACGCTCGCGGGGCGGCGCGGACCCTCCACAAAGGGAGCGCGCCAATCAAAGGAGCATCGGACATGGGCGCACGGAGCGCGCCGCCATTCACCCGCGCGGAATCAAACCAGACCTCCCGCGCCGCTCGCTCTGCTCTACACTGCACGACCAACGATCGCTGCCTTGCCGCGACTCGCGGTCTGCCCCGCCCACGCGCACGCCGGCCGCCGCCGGAAGTTGGCAATAGTTTCTGCGTCCGCGGCGCCGTTGTGGCGACGCCGCGGGAGGCGCCGATGGCAAGCGTCGCGGCGAGCGGCCGCTTGCTGCCGTTTCTCATGTACGAGCGTCCGGTCCGCGGCACTGATGGTTGGTGGGAGAGAGTATAGCGGCGGTGCGGCGGCGACAACTAAAGGAAAGCCGGTAACGAGAGGAAGAAGAAGGAAACGGAGTCGGGTGTGGGCAAGAGGTGCGGTCCGATGCGTCATAGCAGACAGCAGTGCTGGGGCTGGGAAGCGACCGCCCCACGAATGCCCGAGGACCGCGCTGAGGAACGCCGTGGCGCTTGTGGGGGCCAGATGAGAAGATTTACCGATCAGTAGGTTCATCGCGAATGGAGGCAGTTCAGGCGTGAGTGGGAAGGAGCGGGGCGTCATGCCGAAATGCGAAGAGGTGGCGGTCAGTACGGACGACATCAAGCGCATCGCGGAAGCCAAAGATGGAGAAACAGGGGGAGTGAAAACGCGAGCTGAGTAGACTCGATCGGTAGATGATAGTTGATGGGGATGCTTTCTGAAACAGACACACGACGGTTTGAGTCCAGTTATGGCAGCCAAGAAGAACGTCCAGCTAATACCGAGGGACTAGCGAGAATGAAACGCACTTTCAATAGTTCCAGTAACGGCAACGCGATCGTGGAACACTTCGAATGAATTCCGGTGGCAGTTTCGCCAAAGCTTTATTCATACGTTGATACGGTTGGCGCAAAAAGAGACGAAATGATGTCTTCTCAGTAACGGGAGGCAGCTAACTTGCTCCGTTTCGACGGTGGAGAGAATTCGTTTAAAAGCCAGGTTCACACAAACTTGTTTGGATTTTATTTGCCCTTATTCCCCGCTCTATGAATAATACCAATCCCCCAGAAAGACCTACGCAGATATATAAACCTTTTGCTGAGGTATCAACCGCGTACTTAGGTATTATCGTCTTTGTGTCCCTCAATAGTCCCCGTTAGTATCTTTTCCCCCCCTATTTATCCTAATGATTCACGCCAAGAGATTTGTTGAGATTAACTTGCTTCCCCTAAACATGCCCGACCCCCCTGTCCAAAATAAGAAGGAAGTTTCCGAGTGGGAAATACCCATGCTCAAGAGATATAACTCATCGTTATGATTTTTCTACGATGAAAATTGATAATGAATTGGAGGTATTCGGTCCGTAGATTACTGAAAATGCCAGACACCCGGTCCACAAATGAACTACGTAGATCCCAATGCAGTGGCCCACTAAGCCATTAAAAAAAAAAGAAAATTTCGTATAATGGAGAGAATGAAAAAGTGTCTCTTCATAAATCAATGTATTTATAATATTGAATTTATCAAACTACTTCCCAGGCATTTTGATGGAAATCGTTCCAGTAATGGGCTACATTTGTTTGTAACTGTTAATTGTCATGGTTAGTTTAAAACTGCATTCCAACATATCCTAGGTTTTTGATGGTTTAACTGCAAGAAATTTCAATTTTCATATTAGACATGAGAAAACGCTTTAGACACGAAAGTTTTAAATTTCGTCTAAACTAAAAGAGCTAATTACTAAATTTAAAAAATTAGAAAAACGTCGACCCGCACTCCACACTGTTCCGAGCCCCTGCTTGATGGTGCAACGCTCCTTAGAGACGCGATACACGGGTGTTGGGCGGGAAGCCTGCAGAGGAGCACGCAATGCTCTATATTAAAACTTCCATAAAATAGTTTTAGTAGAAGTAACCCTGCATATTCGAGAAATGTAGTCCAGGGATATATCAGTCAAGAAGTTACTAACTCAATGGTGGAGAGATTGTGCGAAAAAAGCAAATTTTCCTTGAAATTGTGTTTTTTAACAGTATTACTTTTTTATTTGGATTTAAATATTGTATTTAAATATAAAATTAATAAATATTGTATTTAAATATTTAATTTTGTATTTAAATATTGCGGTATAGATTGTCGTGCACTATGTAATTAGGTTATCATTGGAAATATCCATATATTTTTGAGAATTACTTACTCTTTTATTGTTTAAAATATTAAACAGAATCTGAAAAAAACAATTTTACATTTTCCTGCTAATTATGTTTCATTTAAGGTGATGTATACTGTGTCCAGATTTCCAATATTTGATTAAATGTTATTCTGATATGAGTTTGTTCTGTATGTCTAAAATCTCAAGATGGAGGAAACAATGCCAACCTCCAAAACATTATTAGCAGATAAAAATGTGTAACATTTTTTTTTAGATGTCAGTTCAAAAATTTAAACAATAAAAGAATAAGTGATTGTCAAAAATACATGGATCGTTCAAGAATAACCTAATTTCTATTAATTCAAAATTATAATTTGATAATGTAATAGCTATTTTAAAATGGCTATATTTAATTGTCTTTTTGTTTACCGTAAACATTTATAAAACTATTAGGTGTGGTTTTATGTGCGGTAACGCTTTTACCGGTAAGCTTCAATTCCACTCAACCTCCGCGAGGGTTTGTGTCACAGATTCCCTCCAATGTGTCACAGTGCCCTCTCCGCCACTTGTGTCTCCACT